>JANAVB010030220.1:33580089-33682589 GCA_029216955.1 Iris pallida
AGAGGAGACCGACAGAGTGCAGCGCTCGAAGAAATTTGCTATAATACAACTGGTGGAGAAAGACGACCCTTCGTAAGAAGTAGGAATGAGGTCACCCTTGTGATACGATTCCTAATTCTGTGTCTTCACCGTCCAACTCTCATGTATAAAGGTCCTTCCATCTCAAGGAAGCCCTTTTTAGCATGAAGAGTTCTGAGCTATCTGATGTGTGTGTCAAAGTGGTTCAACTTATAGCATCCAAGATCACCGATACCAGTTCTGGGAATTTTCGCAAGTTGGTCCCCTGCAAACATCAGAAAGAAGAGGAGAATACAGTAAATTCTTTTCTTCTCGAACTATTTATATGCAATTGAAGCTGAAATGTTATGCGCGTCCATAGGCGTATATTTCGGAAAGAAATACCACGTGTTGTTCGGAAGTTGATGTTGTCAGAACCAAGAAAGTGCGGGATATATCAAGACAGTTACATAACAAAGCTCACATATGTCCAAAATCGAGACGTGTCAACACAGTTACGCGACAAAAGTTCAAATGTGCCAGGATCTATAAAGTCAAACTGTTTTCATTTCATAATGAAAAGAAAAAAGAGACATACACTACAAGGCACTATGGCCATTATGTAAAAAATGGCGATCTCATGTCACGTCATTTCTTCTTCCTCCATCATCCTGCGTAAAGCAGCGCTCAACTCTTCTATATTGGATCCCCGAGCGATACATCAGACGGAGGAATCCTTCCCTCTGTTTCAGTGCACCACGATCTTCGAAAGACGATGGCCCACCTTGGAAACGAGTGAAGACTGCTGGGGTCAGGCCAAAGCAGTTCAGGAAGTTCTCCGCCCTTAAGGACGGGTCGGCTTCCAGCAGATACGCCGTAGACGCAGAATTTGACTTTCTTTAGAAGCCTCGCCATCGACAGTGAGGTTCGCCTTCTTTTTCATGCTCTCCTTGGGTGCCATGAGAATGAAGAGGAGGAAGGATTGCAACCTCATGCCTATATTACAGTGAAGGTCGGCTCCCGCCAACTCTTCGTCTTTCCAATAAATGGGCGCGTAACACTTAACGTGGAAGAAAAGAAAAAGATGTTTCCAAAAAGAGCGCCCCTTAAATAGGTTCATCGATAGGAATAAACCGAGTCTTTAATGCTCTGTTCAGTCAGGTTGTGCGACACTCACATTGCGTCGCACTCAGCTTACGCGGACCATCAGGTTGCGCAACAATCATGTTGTGTCACATCTTGTCGCACAATGCGTCAAAATTGTACCCAAAATATAGCACAAATTTTGAAGCGTCGCGCAACATGGGTCAACAGCAACTAAACCCTAAAAAGGGAGGCGCAAGTTATGAGTTGTGCCATACTCTAAAAAGAGTGGGTGCACGACGTCAGAGCCGACCAAATCCTAAATAGGGTAGTCGTGATCGGTCTATGATCAAGTGCTTACTTTCTATGGTCGGGTTGGCTATCTCCCGCGTGACGAGGGTGGAGCTCGCGTGGATGGCTCGGCCACAGTCTTTCCTTTCTCAGCAGCGGAGTGCTTGGGTGTCATTGCTGTCGATCGAAGATCTCAAAGGGGAAGAAGGAGAAAAGATAGGGTTCTCTCGAGCAATCCCAAATGATGTGAAGAATAAAAAACTCCAAAAGGGTACGGCTATTTATAGCCAAACAGTTACGCAATATGTGTGAAGAATCGGGCTCTAGTTGACTGGCGCAATCCAGACAAAACTAGCATGATTCAAAGTATTTCAAAACTTTAAAGTATTTTCAAGTTTCGAAAACTTTAAAGGGGGTCTTGTAGAGGCTAAAAATTAAGCTGCGCCACCCATTAAAGTGTGCGATCATCATGTGGTGCCAAATCATTATGTTGCGCCAGATCATCTAGTTGTGCAGCATCAGGTTGTGCCAGCATCAGGTTGCCAGAAGACGGCGCGAGCGCCACGTGGTGTACTTCCTCGAGAAGCTATAATGGCATCATCATTACCTGACAACTGACAGCACAAACATTAAGGAAAATCTATTTGAATCCTGCGCAACGCGGCGCTCGAGAAGATTTTGTCAGCATGTAATTAATGCTGACAGTTGGTTCGCGTAAGTCATTATGTGGCATAAAAATTAATCAGTACAGCACAGAAGACCTAGTCAAAGGTGCCAGTTGTTGAGTTGTGTCCATGCGCAACCTGGCTAGTTGGCGCTACCCGATCAACTTTTTAGCAGAGTGACGTAGTGCGCAAGCCACCAACTTCACAGACGTGCCCACTACACTGCCTACGACCACGCGCATCTCAATCAAACGATACCACGCATCCACAAAGGTTGGTGCAATCGCTTACGCAGGTTATTACATCGTGCCCATGTGCAACCTGATGAAGCTCGCGCAAGGTGATCAAACAGTGTTCAGAATAGAGTGACGTGCGCAGCCACTAACTTCACAGAATGTCCCACTACACTGCCCACGACTACGCACATCTCAATCAAACGATGCCACGCATCCACAGCAGTTGGTGTAACCGCTCGCGTAAGTGAACAGGAGGCACGCAACCTGAATTGTGCACAACCCAGAATAACTGCTAAACATTTATTTCAAGAACTCTATAAATAGAGTTTCAAATCAATCTCAAGGGATCACGAATGATCATAATCTCCTGCTAAAGTGCTGTTGATCCTCCAGAGGCTCGTGTCTTCGATATCACATCGTCCAAGGGATAAAGTGATCGTCTTCTGATCAGATTCCTACAGTTGTACTTCTCCAAAATCAATAGTACTCTTGTACTCTTTTTCTCAGTTTGTAATAAAAAAACTTTTTGTTTTTGTAAACAACTATGCTTATGTTCATATTATGTCTAACTGTATCTGCTGCAGGAACACAATATTGGACACATTTATAATAAGTTGCTATGCTTGAATATTGCCATAAAACTGATCCTAAGACTAAATAGAAAGATCACCAAATAAAGATGCATGCTTCAATAAAGGTACTTAGTATTGGTTTTTGTGCGAGTGGGTCTTGATCAGTGCAGCGAGGACGAAAGCACTAATCTCCCACTAGTTTGCTTGCAGGTTCAGGATATGTTTGACTTGGGGCGGGGCTTGGCTTGGACGCGTCGAGGCATGAGAGCTTAGCGTTTCAAGAGGAGCTACCGCATTGGCGTTCGGACTTGCAATATGGATATATTCGACCGAAGACTACTTGTTGGCTATAAAGAGGTATAATACATGGAACAATGTAATCCTTTGTGAGCTAGAGAGATCATGAGCATTGTAGCCAGTTGGCATATTCAGACGGGCTTTTCAAGCCTTTGTAACCTTCAGTTCATTATAAAAGTGATTCTTATTGTATACTCTGTTTACTTCCGCTGCTTGTGTTATCAATTTGAGATAAACTTATACGAACCTGTTATCTTGACTTGCATGAGCGTATCTCCAGGCTCGTGCGGTATCACGTCCCAGCAGGGATGATGATTCGGGTAAAATCTAGCGAGGACGAGCGATTTTCGGGTCGGGGCGTGACAAGTTGGTATCAGAGCGGTTCCATCCTCTGGACCGTGAATGAATCTCTTTGACCCTCAGTTGCTTCGATATCGAAAATCAGTTGACTCTAAGTTGTTTCGCAACTGCATGGCTCATGGATCTGCTCGATGCTATTGGATGTTCCATACAATAAGTCAATATTAAGTGCGTACGTCTGCCACAAGTATGTCGTGACTATCACGCTATCTTCGAGTGCCATCGGAGAATTTGGTTGCACAAAGTGCAACGAGTTATGAAATGTCGGTTTCCCGAAGTGCAACAAAGTTGCGAGTCGTTGGTTACACGAAGTGCAATGAATATGGTGATGTTGGTTGCATGAAGTGCAATGAGATACGTATTGTTGGTCGCACAAAGTACGAAGAGATACGTGTTTTGGTTGCACGAAGTGCAACAAGTCATGAGTCATTCGTTGCATCAGTGCAACGAGTCGATATATGAGGCAATGCATGTTATGTGGCTATGCGAATGGATAGCGAACATGTTGACCAGATAGAGTAATGTTACGAATTTTGGTTACACCAAGTGCAATGGTTGTTGCGTTGGTGTAGCACGTCATGTGAATTGTTGCGTTGGTATAATAAGTTGAGCTACGGATGTTACATTGGGTATGATTACGCAAATGGACATCACACGCGTCGAACAGATTCGAGTAGTGGCTTGAGTATCGAGAAGGAATCGTTGCACGAGTTACAACGATAGGATTGAGAAATCGTAGAGCGATTTGAACGAGTCGAGTTGGTCGCTAGTCGAATTTGAGTAGGCAAACTTTATGTTGGCCGAATGTCGTTGAGCTTTGAATAAGTGAATGTTGCGTGTGTGATCGATATGATCGCCAAGGCACGGTTAGATTTGAATGAATGTCAAACTTGGATGAACGACTATCATGTTGGTCCAATTGTTGTGCCAATTCGAGTAAGCGAACGCTAGAGCTGGGATCGAAAAAGATCACCATGGGATAGTTAACTTGAAATAAACGTCGGACCTATGCGGAGTGTGATGTTGAGTAATGACTCAATTTCGAGTGGTATATACAATAACACTAGTGTGATCAGTGCAGCGAAGCATTGTATTGATAACGATAGGCTCGATTTCTGAGTGGTATATTAATACTACTTAGCGATAGCTACGTCAAGTCGTTTAGGGACTTGCAATAGATTGCGTCGAGACGATTGAGTCGGTTACGATAAGTTTGTCCTCAACGGACGATTCGAGTGGAATGACTCGATAGAAGTCGATGCAAGTATGCTTCGATGAATTGAGTTGAACGATTATGCGCGAAGTCGTATCCATGGATGATACGTCGGACGAGGATTCATTAAGTATAAGTCGAACGATAGGCTGAGCATAGCAAGAGAATGTTGTGTTGAGGAAATAGTTGACTCAGTCAGAATTGAGTTAAGTGGTGCGAAAACTATTCGAACGAGTTGAGTAGGTACGAAGTAATCATGCAAAACGAATTTGAGTTAGCGCAAAAAAGTCAATGGCAGGATTTCGAAGTGCAATTGAAGTATATGAGAATGAATATAAGAAATCGAAATCGTGTCGCTCGAAGAGAAAAGTTAGCTAAGAACGACTAAATGGATCTTGATGCGTGCGAGACTTGATTCGTATTCAAGTACGGATGATAACAGTGATTGCAATCAATTAAAGCTTATGAGAGAGGAAGATGTTCAAGTTATGCATATCGACGATGGTATTGAGGCATATCAAAGGCGATATGCAATAACTCGGGGATACTCTGATCAATTAAACAAAAATTGTGTTGAGCATTGTTGTTGGATGAATGAGATGCAAGTTAAGTTGATGGCGGTTTGGATGATAACTGTAGGAATGCTTCAAAGAATTTGAAATTGGATGAATATTACTTGGATGAAAACGAAAGTGTCTGGATTGCTTCATGGATAACCACTATGTTGACGTTCTTGTCTTGTGCGAGCGCAGCACCAAGCCTCGCACATGCATCACGTCGATTAGGATGACTATTCTGTGTGAGCTCTGGTATGGTGATTCATGTCCAGCGGGGATGGTCAAACTTACAAGGCGTGACAAATTGGATTTAGACTTGTGGTTTGATGCGAAGGTGAATTTGAGGATTGTTGCGATAAGCATAGAGTGTGTCAGTTATTGATCGTGGGTAGATAGACTCGTACTCGAGACGAATAAATATCGCTTGGTTAGCGATATTGTTAACTAGTGCATGAGTGATTCGAGTAGTAACGACACACAATGTGCATGAGTGATTTGAGTAGTAAACGGTGCATAAATTGTGCGGGGGTAGATAAATTGTAGATTGGTAAATTATGTCGGATTGGATAAAGTCTCATAAGAATTATCGAAAATTGATTTGGCTCCGCAATAGGATATACATGGTTCGTAGTAACTGTCCCTCGTTGATGATCTTCAATTATCGAGCGTAGTTTCGGGACAGATGACCCTAGAAGAATTGACCGCCAAATCAAGTGAATGTTGAAGTTCTATAGGATGACCCAATGAAGTCGCATAAAAAATTTCGTCGAGGATGAAGGCTGATGTAGTGCATGTTGAGGATAAGTCTAAGCGATTGAGTATCGTGTTTCAGAAGTTAGCGAGTAGCCTTCGACTAGATCGATACGGTCAAAAAAATTACTGATAAATCGAATGAGTACGTAAATAGACTTGGTTGGTCGATGATCGAATAGATGTTGAGGAACGTACTTAGCATAGTAATACGGTAAGGCGATTGCAAGAATTTTGTAACAAAACAATTTTGTTCTCAATTGAAATAATAAAAAAAATTATTTGTTGTCTCCATATAAGTATATTAATTGAAATAATTAACCCAATGTGGACTAATTGTATTAACTATTCTTATATTTTTATATTCTACTCATGCTTAGAATTAGAACGTTGGAAGGAATCTTAGCAATGGTTAAAAACTAGCCCACCTCAACCCAAAAAACAAACTTAAACCAAACAACTAAAGAACCAAACTAAAAAAAACCAAAACTAATAACGGAAAGAAAACAAACCAAAATAAAAAACCAACCAACTACCAAAAAAACCAAAATCAAAGTCAATCAAAAATAAAAAAAAAACCAACCAAAACCATAATAAAATAAACCAACGAAAACCAACCCAAACTTTCAATAAAGCTAACCAAAACAAATGTTCAATTTCCGCCAGACGGTCAGGCTAAAATTGAGCATGCTCGTTTTTCGCCAGACTGTCTGGCTATGTTTACCTTTCCCCCTAATTTTTCAAAACTTTTTACCTTGTAACCAATTTCATAGAAATTATTATCTGTACAATAAATTTTCTGTAATTTTATATATGTTTGTATAACAATATGGTTGTGTGCATTATATTTTTATGTCCTTAATAATTGATATTAAGAAACTTTTTAAATTAAATTTTTATAAATAATTTGTTAATATTAAGGTATTTGAATTCAAACCTAACTAGCTTGAAATCGAGCTCGTTAAGCTTGAAATCAAGCTCAATGAGCTTAAAATAAAGTTGAACGAGCTTGAAATCAAGCTTAACGAGCTTGATTTTGAGCTTGTTTATCAAGCCAAGTCTAAGCTCAAACCAAGTCAACCTCAAGCTTAATATTCGAGCCAAGCTCAAGCTTTAAAATAAAAAACTTATCAAGCCCGAGCTCGAGCCCGATTAATTCTTGTCAAACCAAGGTCAAGTTTACAAAAGTTGACTCATTTTCCGCCAGACTGTCTGGCTATGTTTACCTTTCCTCCTAATTTTTCAAAACTGTTTACCTTTTAACCAATTTCATAGAAATTATTATCTGTACAATAAATTTTCTGTAATTTTTATATGTTTGTATAACAATATGGTTGTGTGCATTATATATTTATATGTCCTTAATAATTGATATTAAGAAACTTTTTAAATTAAATTTTTATAAATAATTTGTTAATATTAAGGTACTTGAATTCAAACCTAACTAGCTTGAAATCGAGCTCGTTAAGCTTGAAATCAAGCTCAATGAGCTTAAAATAAAGTTGAGCAAGCTTGAAATCAAGCTTAACGAGCTTGATTTTGAGCTTGTTTATCAAGCCAAGTCTAAGCTCAAACCAAGTCAACCTCAAGCTTAATATAAACAATTTGAGCCAAGCTCAAGCTTTAAAATAAAAAACTTATTGTAACGCCCCGGAACCAGAATACTGGAGAGTGGGGACATACATAGCCAGCTACGTATAATGAAATAGAAACCACCCCACCATACGGTCACGGCTGTCTAGATATATGAGAGTTTAACTACAATCATCAGTCTCCTATGGTCAATAACAGGCCTAATTGTCTCAATCTCAAGCAAGCAAATAAAGTTACAAGATGTAAAATCACCAAATATACAATAGTAAGGCGTCCCAAATATTACATATCCAGCTGATCATGAAGCTAGTCGTTACAAAATGCGAGGACTAGCAAGAGTTTAGTCATACATGATCAACCCAAGGATCTGTCAATCATGTTACAGCCGTAGGCAGACAATGATAAGGTATACAATACGAGCTAACAGGTGCTCGTCGGCTAAACGCCTCAAAATAAAATTTTTACAATAGAGTGGAAGAGCAAAAATAAACCCACTCGTTGCCCTGGTTATGCCTGGTGGTCACCATCGGGCTGGAAGGTCGGTAGATCCTCTGAAGCTGCTCCAAAATATGGCCATACAAAACCAGCTAGGTCAGATCCCAGAAAGAGCAAGTGCCACAAAGGAGACTTCACTTAAGAACTAAAACCAGCACATCAAAAAATGTATATTAAAGCAGTTAAAAGAACTTGAAGTAAAAGAATAATCAACAGTCATAATGGAGTACGAGGGAACCATTCAAGTAGCCAGGTCACAACCCTTAAACCAAACAAGGATCGGGGTTGTAACCCTTCACCTGAATAGAACTCCGTCTCCAATTCCTGTTGGTAAGGTAAGACATTACAAGCATGACGTGGGGTACAATAAGACAATAAACGAAGAGAGGACTTAGAACTGCTCCGGGAGCCAGGTTACAACCCTTAAACTAAACAAGGACTGGGGTTGTAACCATTCGCCTGAACATAACTTAGCCTCTGATCTTTATTGTTAAAAGTGACAATCATGCGATCAAGCCTGCAATAATCGAGCACTGAAACCACATCATGCAATCATTCCCGGCCAATCAGTGACTACGGCTTTCTACATTAGCTAACTAGGATTATCACAACATGCAGTGAGATGTTCCTCCAGCCACAAGCCCTGCAGCTAATCCAGGTTATCCAGGCGACTTGGGTTCATTAAGCAGTACCTCGATCTTTTTCATATATCAGTGAATCTAGACTTGTGCCCTACTCGTCGGCAGGCTGCAAGTCCACAATGGTGGCCGGAATAACGGGATCGCCTGTAGCTGGGGAAAATCTCTCATGACTACTGAATTATTCTAGTTATTAGCCTTAGCCATTTATAGTAGGTACCCCTGACCGTGGTACTCAGGGATCCCTATCCTAGACATGATACAAACATTACCGGTTCAATTGTACAAACACAATCACCCACGGTGTCTAGGCCATCCAATCTTGTCATGTCATGTTCACTGTCAGGAGTGCGCCGCGTCGGACCACTATCATGTCATGTCAAAAGTGCACCACAATGGGTCACCATCGTGTCAGGGAACAATTAATTTAGTACAAGTACACATTTAGTAATTAAATATTAGAAGGGACAAAGGCTGTGGGGGACTCATGCGGCTCAAGAAATTTCCATACGGCCAGTAGTCACTTGGCCGTATGCGGCTGAGCAAAATATATAAGCATGCTAAATATTTAAACATGCATGCTTGCAGGCAATTGCATTTAATACATTAATATAATGCATTAATGTAATGCATTAAATAATGTATTAATACATTAAATACATTATATTAATATATATTAATATACAAAATATATTAATATACATTATATTAATATACACTATATAATATATTAATATGTATTAAATGTATGCTTGCATGCATTAGTATAATGCATTAATATGCATGCGTCTGATTTGATTCCATGTTCCATATGCGGCTCACTATTGGCGTTAGCATGCAGACAATGCCCCAAGCATGCATTAATATAATGCAAGCAAGCCACGTGGATTCAAAGCAAACATGCATTAACATGCATGAAAGGCCACGTGGGTTCCATATAATGCAAGCAAAGCTTGCACTAGCATGCGGCTGATGGAAGCCATATGCGGCTGGTGCATTAAAGAATGTAACAATAAAAAAATGTATTAAAGTAATGCATTAACCATGCATTAAAGAATGCTATTAGGAAAGGAAATGTATTAAAATATTAAAGAAATGCATTAGGAAAGGTAATGTATTAATCAATGCATAAAATGCATTAAAGAATGCATTACATGCATTCTTTGAATGCTATGCGGCTGAATTAAGGAAATGCATGAACAATGCATTAACAATACATTAAATACATTCTTTAATGCATTCTAGAATGCTTATGCGGCTGGCTTAAGGCTTATGCGGCTGGCTTAAGAAAATGTATTAATCAATGCATTAAAGCATTAAAGCATTAAGGAAGCTATGCGGCTGATTTTCTAAAAATTGTATTAAATATAACATGCCTGCTTGCATGCGGCCCATTTTTTAGCATGTGCATACGGCCATAAATATTTCCTCATGCGGCTAAAAATGGTCCCCATGCGGCCAAGAATGATTTCCCATGTATGCTGATGCATGCAAGGCTATGGGTGCCAGCATTAAATGCTAAGCCATGATAATGTGGCCAAACATTAATGCTAAGCTTGCTCCCACGTGCATGCATTTAATGCTAAGGTGGCCATGTGTATTCCCATGCGGCTATAATTAACATTTGCAAGCAATTGCAAATGTATAGGAGATTAAATAATACAAGTCTATATAAAGCCATGCGGCTGATTGCTAGAAATGTCCATGCGGCTCAGCAAAATCCCATAGGTCAAATTTGGACTAAACAAAATTCTCTGCAACATGGGATCATCAAGTAGCAAAAATATGCAAGTTTGATAGATAAAAACTCCCGAAAACCGAACATACCACAAAGCTAGATTTACAAGAATTTAACCATGGAAATAAAAAATGCCAAGTACTAAAGTGGGTTAGAAACACATGAGGAAGACAATGAAACAATAAAAATGGACTTCCTCCATGAAGCAAGGTGCACTTGCCTAAACCTTCCACTCTCTCAGGTTGGTGGAGAAGTAATGGTGGAGAAGAAGAAGAGTTAATGAGGAGAGAGAAATGTTTGGTGGGATATTTAAGGAAGGTGGTGGTAGGTGGGAGTGGTTTGGTCTACATAAAATCTAGCAAAACCGAACCATGCTAAACCAAGTTGAACCAAGTCAAGTTGGGCCGAACCAAACAAGGAGACAGGCAATACGGGTCTAAATACGTACTCGTATACTAAAATACGTAATACGAACAATGGTCATTACAACTCTACCCATCTTAAAAGAATTTCGTCCTCGAAATTTAAATCAAAAGGCTAGAGATGCAAGGACAAGCTATACTACTCACAGGCAAGCTATACTAGTTAAGCAATCAAAACAATTATTCATGCAAGCAAGGAATCGAAGGCATGAGACATAAGAAAGATATTATACCTCACGAGTCAAATAGGTTGGGATATCATGATCGGATAGCATTCTCATGCTCCCACGTTGACTCACCCAAAGAGTGATGACCCTAAGCAACTCGGACTAACTTGATAGTCTTGCTCTTAAGTATCTTCTCTCTTTGGTCCAATATGGATACGGGCCTCTCCTCATACGAAAGGTTGGTACCCACAACCAATTTTGAATGATCCAGGATATGACTCGGGTCTGGGATATACCGTCGTAGTTGGGATACATG
Organism: Iris pallida; assembly: GCA_029216955.1. Classification (NCBI taxonomy): domain Eukaryota; kingdom Viridiplantae; phylum Streptophyta; class Magnoliopsida; order Asparagales; family Iridaceae; genus Iris; species Iris pallida. The sequence continues at coordinate 33,591,480 of JANAVB010030220.1, forward strand.
GAATACGTCATGCACCTCACTCAGAGACGGCGGAAGAGCAAGACGATAGGACACATCTCTTACTTGCTCCAGAATATCGAACTGTCCTATATACCTAGGACTAAGCTTTTCCCGTATGCCAAAACGAATGATGCCATAGTTAGGCGAGATCCTCAGGAATACATGGTCGCCGACAGAAAATTCAAGGGGACGCCGATGAGAATCGGCCCAATGGCACTGACGATCTTGTGCAACGCAAAGATGATCTCTGACTTTCCTGACTACCTCAATTATCTGAGTGATCATCTCTGGACCAAGCATCTGCCTCTCTCCTACATCGTCCCAGGCTAGTGGGGATCTACACTTTCTTCCATACAGTGCCACGAACGGTGCTATCTGGATACTAGCTTGGAAACTGTTATTGTACGAAAACTCTACCAGGTACAGGTGATCTTCCCATGAACCATCGAAGTCGAGTGTATAAGATCTCAACATATCCTCAAGAGTCTGGATCGTACGTTCCGACTGACCATCTGTCTGCGGGTGATATACTGAGCAGAACTGGAGGCGAGTTCCCAAACTCTCTTACAGACTACGCCAAAAGTGCGACGTAAATCTTGAATCTCGGTCCGAGGTGATACTGACTGGTACACCGTGGAATCTGACAATTTACCGAAGATACATCTCTGCTAGCTGAGATGTCGACTGACCAACTCTGAATGGAAGAAAGTGAGCAACCTTTGTGAGCCTGTCGACTATAACCCATATAGCATCTCGACCAGCTGAGGATCTAGGTTATCCAGTCACGAAATCCATGGTTATATGCTCCCACTTCTATTCTGGAATTGGCAAGGGCTGAAGAAGTCCAGCTGGTCTCTGGTGTTCAGCCTTGACTTGTTGGCAAATCAAACACCGAGAGACAAACCAAGCTATCTCCCTCTTCATGCCATTCCACCAAAAATGCTGACGGATATCACGGTACATCTTCGTGCCACCGGGATGAATCGAATACTGAGAACTGTGAGCTTTCGCCATCACCTCCCGCCTGATATCTCTACTGGGTACACAAAGACGCTTACCATGTCGAAGTGTACCGTCTTCACGAATGCATAGTTCTGGTCGTCGTCCTGCTTTATATTCTGCTCTAAGCCGCTGGAGCTTAGAATCGGAGGACTGAGCTATCTTGATCCTATCAATTATACTGGACTGAACTTGCATGCTGGCCATCAATGCCACATTGGTAGGAAGGACAACTTCTATACCCATCTTCTGAAGATCTGCCAATAACTCTGGTTGCGCTGTTAGAAAATAAACTCCGGCTCTCCTGCTCAATGCATCTGCAACAACGTTGGCCTTCCCAGGATGATACTGCAAGTTAACATCATAATCCACAAGTAGCTCTAGCCATCTTCTCTGACGCATGTTAAGGTCCTTCTGGGTGAAGACATACTTCAGGCTCTTGTGGTCGGTAAAAATTTCCACCCTATCTCCATACAAGTAGTGTCTCCAAAGCTTGAGTGCAAACACTATTGCTGCCAGTTCCAAGTCGTGGGTCGGGTAATTCCTCTCATGATCACGAAGTTGTCGTGACGCATAAGCTATTACCTTCCCATGCTGCATCAAAACACATCCTAAACCTTTGCCTGAAGCGTCACAGTACACTGAAAATCCTCCAGTCCCATCTGGAAGTGTGAGAACGAGTGCCGTCATCAAACTTCGCTTCAGCTTCTCAAAAGAATCCTGACATTCTGCTGTCCAAGCAAACTGTACATCCTTGCGGGTTAACTGCGTCAGTGGTGCTGAGATCCGAGCACAGTTCGAAACAAATTGCCGGTAGTAGCCGGCTAATCCAAGAAAACTGTGAACTTCTGCAACTATGCTGGGCACTGGCCAGGTTTCAATAGCTACGATCTTCTGGGGATCCACTTCTACTCCCCTTCTGGTGATGATATGACCTAAGTATGAAATACGATCGAGCCAGAACTCGCATTTACTGAACTTTGCATACAACTGGTGCTCTCGGAGAATCTGGAGGACTACTCTGAGATGCTGCTCATGCTCTGCTTCACTCTTGCTGTAGACCAGGATATCGTCTATGAACACGATCACGAACTGATCCAAATAAGGCATAAAGATACGATTCATGAGGTCCATGAATACAGCCGGCATATTGGTTGCTCCAAAGGGCATAACAAGGAACTCCCAATGCCCATATCTAGATCTGAAAGCTGTCTTCAGGATGTCCTGCTCTCTGACTCTGATCTGGTGGTATCCTGACCGCAAATCAATCTTCGAGAATACTGCCGCTCCTCTGAGTTGATCAAACAAGTCATCTATCCTGGGGAGAGGATATCTGTTCTTGATTGTCACTGAGTTCAAGGTATGATAGTCAACACATAATCTGGACGTACCATCCTTCTTTTTCACAAGAAGCATCGAGGCTCCCCAAGGTGATCCACTTGTACGAATGAATCCCTTGGTTCTGAGTTCTTCAATCATCTTGTACAATATCTCTAACTCTGACGGCGCCATCCTGTAGACTGTCTCTGACACTGGTGCTGTCCCGGGGATCAAGTCGATAGTAAACTCGATCTTTCGCTCTGGCGGCATTCCTGGAAGCTCTTCCGGGAAAACATCTGGAAATTCTTCGACTATCCGGGGTAACTGCACTGCTGCTACGGCCATCCACAATAATGGAGGAAAAGGTTCAACTTCGCCTCGGAAAAAGAAAAATTCTGGCTCTCCTGGAATACTAAAAATAACTCTGCCAATATGGCAGTCTATCCTAGCATACTGGTCCCTCAACCAATCCATCCCTAAGACCACATCATAATCAGCCATCGGGAATTTTATCAGCCTAGCAGAAAACTCTCTACAGCTAACCACGATCCGACACGAGGAAAATACTCTATCTACTCCCACAAGACCATTACCAGTAAGTATATTGAGCCTTACTGATAATGACTCGGGCTCCAGTCCTATCCGTGTCGCAAATCGTACAGACATAAATGAATGCGATGCACCAGAATCAAATAACACTGAAGCCGAAAAAGTGTTGACGAGAATAGTACCTGCCACTACCTCACCTGGTGTCACTCCTTCTTCTCCCATGGTCAAAGCCAGCACTTGACCATGCCCTCTGGGTGCCGGCCCTCTCTGCTGGAATCCTCTCTGCCTATTCTGAACTTGCGTCTGGGCAAACTGCTGAGGCCTTTGCTGCTGAAAAGCCTGGGTCTGCGTCGGCAACGGCCTCGGGGATGGAAACTGCTACTGGACTGGTATTGGGGCTGGTCCCCTAACTGATGACCTGGTCCTGGCTGGTGATGAGTCAGTCCTGAACGGGCAGGACCCTACTTTGTGATCTGGTGCTCCACAAAGCAAACACAATCCTCGAGCCTTGCGACACTCTGAAATAATATGCCCAGGCTTCCCACAATAAGAGCAGCCCATGGGAGAAGACTGCTTCTGCTTCTGCTGCTGAGGATACGTCGGGGTTGAATGCTAAACTGACGTAACTGAAGCTGTCCTTCTCGGAGCTTCAATGGTCAAAGCCCTAGCTACCGGGGCTGGCGCTGACGACTGATTCATCTGGCCGTGAGATCGCTTTCGACCTCCGGTCCTGTCCACTATCCTGTGGACGGTATACTCATGCCTCCTAGCTGCCCTCAATACCGCATCAAAAGTATGATGCTCGAACTGCTCCACTGCCAGCAAAATCTCCAGGTGGCGTCCCTGTTGAAACCGCTGGGCTCTATCGAACTCGATCGCCACCAAGGTGGGAGCAAACCGACTAAGTCTGGAAAACTCGACCGCATACCCATCGACCGTCATGCCCATCTACTTCAAATTGGTGAACTTGGTCTGTAGATCGTACCGAGCTACCGCATCGAAGTACTTGGTCAGGAACCTCTCACGGAATACTGCCCAAGCAATAGGCACCGCTAGTCCAACGGCCTGAGCCGCCCACCAGCTGCGGGCTAGATCCAATAACTGCAGGTGCACCACGGCCACCTTCTCATCTTCTGGGGTCTTCGCTGCCTCCAATATCACCTCTGTGTCCTGAAGTCGCGCATCAGCAGCGATAGCATCTTCGCTGCCATCGAAGAATGGAGGGTTCAGGCGCTTGAAACTGTTCGCTGTACTGTTCCCATGATGTCCACCTCTGCCCAGAACATCTGCCACGGCCTGATGCAAGGCATCTCCTCGACGATCCTGTGATGCAAGCAACTCCCTGATAAGTCCCACCAAGGCTCCATCATCCTGCCCTGCGGGCTGGGCTGGCTGCATCGGGGGTTCTGGATCTCCGGAAGGCATAACCCGGGAGGCTGCTCCTGAGTGCTGGGCCTGATCTACTTGTTGCTGCTGGTCCACGGGAGGTGCGTCGCCTTGCTGATCGACAGGTCCAGGAACAATACCGCTGAAGAAGACGACATAGAAAACAATAAGGAAGGACCAAGACAGATAAACGATACAAGCATGTGATGTCACGACCCGCACCTACTTTTCGGATACGAAGCGTGTCCAAGCCCAGCCTACGCCGCAGTGTCGGCGGTAGTACGCTGTCTATACTCAAGTCATAGCAATCTAGAGTCACGAAAAATCTATATCTCATCCACAGAATAATCAATCACAAACAAGATTCATGAATAAGAATGAAACTGGACAATAATGAATAAACTGAATATCAAGTATCAATGTCACGTCCGGTGGACACAAATCCACTTCCAGTAGACGAAAAAATAAAAAAATACATGAAATGAACCAACTGAGTACAACCTGCTAACCAAGTAACCACGACTACAAAGCACCGCTACCTGAAGCTAACTCAAACCCTCTCGTCTGCTCCTGTCTCAAAGTCGGCTAACCTGAAGAGATCATCAGGTCCTCAGAGGACTAGCAAGATACATAAAAACGAGCCTTTCTAACAGTTTATTATGCATGGAGAAAATACAGAATAAATAAGTAGAACTGAGCAATGAATAAAGCACGAATCTATACACTGTCTACACGAAAATGAACTGCTGAACAAGGACTAGAGAAACTCATGTCAAGGCGGATAACCAAATCGAATACTCAAACCCTCGCCCCTAGTGTGGACTCGCAGGTTTGAACACTACTAGTCATCGCCTCTAGTGTGGACTCGCAGGCTAGCATCACCCTCGTCCCTAGTGTGGACTCGCAGGTGTGAACCATATACTACTAACCCTCGTCCCTGGTGTGGACTCGCAGGCTAGCATCACCCTCGTCCCTAGTGTAGACTCGCAGGTGTGGACCAATAACTACTAACCCTCGTCCCTAATGTGGACTCGCAGGTTAGCTTAAGACACAGATAGCTACTAACCCTTGCCCCTAGTGTGGACTCGCAGGTTAGCTTCAAGGTTTCAAGACACGGAGGAAAAAGCAGTTCGGTTCACGACTCACGACACGACTCGATCAAGGCTCAATGAATACGTCCAATGAGATACAAAGCTAACTATGAACACGGTCTACAAATCAATGATACCAATATACGAACAGGATATGAAAGATACATATCAATAATATAAGAAAAACTGGATAATAAATAAAGACAGTGCATGTAAATAAAGCTGTGTAGAAAGGCAAGGTATACTTGTCTGCTGTCCTGAGCTACGGATACGAGTCAAGAGTCCGTATCGAGTCCAAGTAACCTGTGACGAACTGGAATGGTTCTAATGCTATCACCCTCGGCCAGGCTGCCGCTTCCTTGCTTCCTTTCTGGCGCAGGGAAATTAGCTGCTAGGGTTTTGAGGATGGAGGGCTTGATCGAGGATTTATAGGTAGCAATGGGGAGAATGGATAAGGAGAATCTCGATTTGAATTTCCTTGATTGATCCTTCGAATCCCTCTCCATTCGAGCAGGGGAAATAGATGTGGTTGAGTTTAAATTTTAAAAAAGAGTTTAGCACTTAGGTCCCTGGTCACAGTCTAATTGCCCATGGGTCCTCCCTGGTATTAATGCCAAACAAAAAATGCCCTTATATATAGATGAGACAATTAAATTAAAACAAAAATAGGTTTTCAATTAAAATAATACAAAAAAATTCAAAAAAATGGTCAAGGGGTTTACAAGTTTATCCCCCTTAAACAAATTTTGTCCTCGAAATTTAAGGAGCTGCGGTCTACTAGAAAGAATAATTTAACAGTTTGCTATAGAATTATTGTGAATCCTTGCAAGTCAAATCCAAACATAATGCTCTTCAATAATGCTACTATTATAATCTACTAAAAATTTTTGCCATTCGCTCCGTGTGATGTCGCCGTCTCTTCCGTGATCATGGCAAAGGCTCGTCCTCCTCCTGCGGTTGGTAGTGGTGGGGCACTTGCATTCTTCTTCGGACAATTACGAGACAAGTATTGGTTGGATCCACAAGTCCAACACAACCCTAATCTGCTGCGATAATTTTCTTGAGTGTGGCCTTTCTTCGAGCAATGCTGGCAGATGGGAATGTCTTGGACTTGGCGTGGGGCTGCTTGTGGTTGCTGCTGATGCTGCTGTGCTAGTGTCTTCCCTGAAATGTTGGGACGTTTCGCCGGTATTGCTTGGTCGCTGCCTCCTCCGAGTGCGTCTCGATTCCTCTTCGGCTTGTGACTCAGTTCTTCTTCTACAGCTTGGACGACTTCTAGAATCTCCTCGTAAGTGGTGGCTCGACTGGTGGCGATGGCTAGACGAATCCCGTGAGACAGTCCCTTTCTGAAACGTCGCGCCTTGTCTTCAGGGGTGCTGACCAAGTTCTCCGCGAATCGGCTGAGGCGAGAAAACTCTGATGTGTACTCGTCGACGGTGTGGTTGCCCTGCTCTAGGTGCTCGAACTGACTCACCAACGCCTCTCGCGCTACGTATGGATAGAATTTTCTCTTGAACAGTCGCTTGAATTCCTCCCAAGTCACGTCTAGAGCAGAAAATCGGGGCTCGCCTTGGTACCACGTTCGCACGATATCGAAAAGCTGTCCACTGACTGACTCGATCTTTAGATCTTCTGGGACTCGGGCCATCTTCAGATACCTCTCCACGTTCTCCAGCCATTCATCAGCGTAGACGATCCCCTCTGTCCCATGGAACGGCATGGGCCTAAAGTCCATGAAGTGCTTGGGATTCCCCGGGCGCTGTCGCAGAGCATCTCGAATCTGAAGAGCTTCTCTCAAGGTGTCGCGAAAAATGTTGGCCTGCTGCTGGAAAATTCCCAGGAGGGTGAGGCTGTCCAGTGCCGGTGGCGGGGGCAGAGCAGGTGCTGGATACATCATCGAGGCTGGATACATCGCCGGTGGTGGGTACATGGCAAATGCTGGATGCATTGCTGGTGCTGGGTGCGTGGCTGGTACTGGATGTGGAACCCCTAGTGGTGGAACAGATGCTGGTGGCAGACCGGGTGCTGGTGGTGGAGTCTGCGGAGGAAACTATGGAGGCGGTGGAGTATCGCCTCTACGGAATCTCGAGAATTACGGTTGATTACTCACATGAGTGACCTGGCCTTCTTGTGTCGGTGGAGTCATATACGTAAAAAATCCTCCTGTAGCCGGGGGAGTGTTCACTGCAGCATTGTTCCTGTCTTGAGAATCCATCTCAACTGCAACAAGAAAACACTTTAGCCATTGTAGAGATTTTCAAGCAAGATGCAAATCAAGGATTCAATAAAATCAAGGATTAAGGATTAACAAGGAGTCAAGACATGTGGATAAGATTCTAAGTGTCTATTCCGATTCGCAGGTTCACGACGGTACAGTGACGTAACCGAAGTGATTAACGTAGACCTGTATGGGCCACCAAAAAAACTTGTCACGACCCGCACCCGCTTTTCGGATACGAAGCGTGTCCAAGCCCAGCCTACGCCGCAGTGTCGGCGGTAGTACGCTGTCTATACTCAAGTCATAGCAATCTAGAGTCACGGGAAATCTATATCTCATCCACAGAATAATCAATTACAAACAAGATTCATGAATAAGAATGAAACTGGACAATAATGAATAAACTGAATATCAAGTATCAATGTCACGTCCGGTGGACACAAATCCATTACCAGTAGACAGAAAAATAGAGAAATACATGAAATGAACCAACTGAGTACAACCTGCTAACCAAGTAACCACGACTGCACAGCACCGCTACCTGAAGCTAACTCAAACCCTCTCGTCTGCTCCTGTCTCAAAGTCGGCTAACCTGAAGAGATCATCAGGTCCTCAGAGGACTAACAAGATACATAAAAACGAGCCTTTCTAACAGTTTATTATGCATGGAGAAAATACAGAATAAACAAGTAGAACTGAGCAATGAATAAAGCACGAATCTATACACTGTCTACACGAAAATGAACTGCTGAACAAGGACTAGAGAAACTCATGTCAAGGCGGATAACCAAATCGAATACTCAAACCCTCGCCCCTAGTGTGGACTCGCAGGTTTGAACACTACTAGCCCTCGCCCCTAGTGTGGACTCGCAGGCTAGCATCACCCTCGTCCCTAGTGTGGACTCGCAGGTGTGAACCATATACTACTAACTCTCATCCCTGGTGTGGACTCGCAGGCTAGCATCACCCTCGTCCCTAATGTGGACTCGCAGGTGTGGACCAATAACTACTAACCCTCGTCCCTAATATGGACTCGTAGGCTAGCATCACCCTCGTCCTCTGCCTGGGCTCGCTGCGTCCCCATCATCTGCTGAAGGAGAAGGAATATGTGATGTGTATCCATCGGTATCGGAGGTGGTAGCGACAGTATCTCTGGAACAACGATCGAAACCCTCTGGGGTGGAGGTGGTAGACCTCCTTGTGCAACTGCCACGGCCTCCGGGATAGTGGAATCACTGGAGGCAGTCTCGTGAACCTCCTCCTCAGCCTGGTCAGATCTCTCGTGCAAGCTACTCGATCCAGTGGCCCGCGGGTGCGTCTTCGTCATCCTGGAGACGAATTGAAATAAGGAGATCAATATGGCACATGAGAAGATATTATCAAAGAAGGACAGTTAATTTAATACAAGGAGAGTAATCATGATAATCAAAAGATCGGAAATTTTTCTAGGTGTGATTGAGAAACTCCTATCATATCCTAGGTCCTACGTCCTAATTGCAGGCTCGTAATAAGTACTCTAAGTCGAGCACCATTACGAGATCGCACTAATTGCGACATAGGACCTGCGTGGGCCACCATAAAAACGTGTCACGACCCGCACCCTGATTAGGGGCACGAGTACGTGGTTACGTCCAGCCTACACCGCAGCATCGGCGGTAGAACGCTGTCTAGGTCATCTATAAATACTACAACTAAACAGATAAAGGTACCTGTACGGTATATACACTCCGAATGGAGGTGACATAGCAATACAGTCTCAACCACAAAGCAAACTAGGATAGATAGCATGAAAGGAAATATGATAGATGAAAGCAGGAAATAAGTTCGAGATCCACACAAGCCCAAAGCTACAGAGTCACGGAAAATATATGTAACCACTACAGTCTGAAAAGTACTAGCTGGCTCGCAGGCCAGGCAACCCTAACTGAGCTACTCTACTCAGGGTGAGCAAAGTCTAGTGGCTCTACTAACAAGCCATGGTCCAGGTCTACTCCATCAGACTCGACCCCATAATAGGTCGAGCAGTCTCCCTCAGAGTCATCTGTAATATATCATAACGATATCCTATCAGGAAAATAAGCAAGTACAAGCACTAACAGCAGTTTCATGTGAATTGACAAATTCTATAAGAGACAGTATAATGAAATACAAGACAAAGATATAGAAATACTTGGAAGCCATTCGGAAGCTGAGTTACAACCCGTAAACCAAACAAGGACCGGGGTTGTAACCCTTCTCCCGAATAGAACTTAGCCTCCAATCAAGGTATAGCATAAGGGCATGTAGAACATGTGAGTAAATGAATATCATAGCATGGTAAAAAAAGTACTGAATGTAGAACTGAGCAGGATATAAGATACGATAAAATAAGTATAAAATGTGCCTTGAATTATTAGAGCGTTATGTGATCGGCTTGGGAAACATGATCAGGCTTTCCATCCGACCGGCTATGAATAATGTGTACAATAGAGCGGTAAGGCCGGTCACCATAGAAAGCTATGAACGATGTAGGGTAAGGCTTTACCCGTCGTGAGGCGAGGGTATAGCTATGAACAATGTATACAGTAGAACAATGTGGGAATTTGATCACACAACCACTAATAACTCTCCATCCCCAAATAGTATAAAGGATCCGGACATAACACGTCATGACACGGGATTCAAAAACAGGTGATCAGCCCACTCCCAAGTCCATGTCTATACAAGTATAGGTAACAAGTCGAGTCATGTACCAATATACCAAGTAACCCGGGAACAACATCTCATGACAGGATCCGACAAATACTAGTCCGTGAACTATCGTGTTAGGAATCAAGTAAGACACTACAACTGAATCGGATATAGCAGATATCAAGACAATGAAAACTATCAGTGAATGTACTCGCCTGCTGTCCTGAGCTGTAGGGTATATCAATGCTCAGAGTGGTAATCAGAAACCTAAAGATGAGATATTTCATGTTAATTTAGGTTTAACAAAGTTATGAATGATTTATGATGAATGATATGAAATCTAGGTCAAAGTAGGTCTCACTGAGTCACACTAAGTCATGTCAAGTCAATCTAGGTCAAATTAAGTCATATCAAGTCAATCTAAGTCAGACTAAGTCAACCCTAGGTCATACCAGTCATAGCAAGTCAAAACAAGTCGAAGCAAGTTAAACGGGGTCAAGAGTTGGCCTACAGTTGACTTTTAGTCAACTGGTCAACCCTGGTCAACTCTGGTCAACTCTAGGTCAACCCTAGGTCTAACTGGTCAAATGTTGACCAACATTTGACTTTTAGTCAACTGGTCAACTCTGGTTTGGATTTGGTCCAATTTAGACAAAGTGTTGACTCATGTTGACTTTTGGGTAAAAAGTCAACTCTGGGTCAACCGAGCCAAAATTGGTTCAAAAATGACATTTTTAGGGTGTACCTAACAAGTCACCTAAGTTTCAAGTCAATCTGAATACCCGAACCCCGTATCTTGAATTTACCCGATTACCCCTTTAATACACATACCCTTAAACCACTCTAATATTTACGCCAAATGGCCTTCCCTTAGGAATTTCACTCCCGGCTTCCTAGGGTAGTAGGATACTAGCCTATACAATCATTACCTACCAAGTTCTCTAGGGTAAGTGGACATCCAGTCCATCTTACAGTCCATATTATCCGTTTACCCGTTATCTTGAATATCTTAAGATACTCAATGGTATCGTGCGATACCATCCTCCTAATCCCACACGAAGTCCCGACTTCAACCTAGGAGCCTACCCACAAACTCTATTTTATACTAACCAAGTCCCCTCCAAGTTTGGACGCGTTCCGACGCTCCTATCTCAAAATCACCCTCTCACCAAATTCTAACTCACTCAACCACTCATTCACTCACTCACTTATAACACCCATGATACCACACTCATAGGCTCACTCATAGGCTCTTCTATAGACTCACACACATATGGATTTGGTTCACTCCTATAGGCTTACACACACACACACAAACTCTAAGCTCACACACACATAGGCTTATAGGTTCACACTTATAGGCTGAAATAGTGGACTGAAATGGACTGTTTTGGACAGGAAGTTGGACTGCTTGTATAGTGGTTTGGGGTGTCAAGTTGAAGGCTGATTTGGGGCTAATAAAGACTAGTTTTGGACTAGTTTTGGGCTATGTTTGTAGGCTGAAATAGTGGGGACTTGTAGGCTACCAAGGGGGTGAACTATGGACTGATTTGGGGTGGTTAAGGGGCTGAATTCAGGGGGTGTTTAAGGATTGAAATGGGACAGCTAATGGCTGTGTTTAGGGATGGTTTTGGACAGGTTTGAGGGTGCCAAAGGGGCTGATTTTTGGGGGCTAACAAGGGCTGTCATGAGGCTGAAATGGTGGGGTGTTTAGGCTGGAATATGGGACAGCCAATGGGACATATATATAGGGACTGAAATGGGGTTAATTAGGACAGTTATTGGACAGCCATATAGGCTTGTTAAGGGGCTGTTGTGTGGGGTTAAGCAAGGGCTGGTAGGTGGCAGCTTCTTGGCTGATATGGGGGCTGTCCATGGGGCAGCCCACTCCCCCTTAGCTGCTGCACACAGCAGCAGGTTCCCCCCCTTCCTCTTCATACTCTCTATCACTATCTCTCATGCCAATTACTCTCTAAACTCCTTCTATTTCACTCTTCCATCTCAATTTCCTCACAAACTCTCTATCACTCTCTCAACCACATCAATACACATATCAATACCAACACAACAAACACACATCCAATCTTTCTCCCCCCCTTGGCCGAACCTACACCATACCCACAACATAGAGAAATACACACATTACACACCATAATGTATATACATATATATATATATATAAGCCAAATTATATTTACATATATATATATATAGAGAATAACATATATATAACCCACATATATATACAATATATAGGTAAATAAACATGGTACAATATGATACTTAGAAAACTCACCTCTAAACTATTAGAAATCTGAGATTAAATATTAAAACAACATTTAAACAATATGCATAATAAATACAAGTGTCCAAATAGAGACTTTTCTACTAGGACACAAGCCTACACATAGGACACTCCTAAAAGTCTCCAAATGGACACGAAATGGACACAAATGGAGACACAACCATGGGGGTCATTCCTACGGGGTTCAGACTAATTATCATGATGAAAGAATGAATTTAGAGAATAGGTTGTACCTATCGGAAGATGGATTCCCGATTTGAAAGTCCTCCGACACGGCTCCGACACAATGAATTGTTTAGGACACACCCTTGCACTTCTTGCTCCCAAAAGCTTGGAGAAGCTTCACTTGGGGTAAAGGAAGGGTTGGATGGAAGAAAAATGGGAAGAAGAGATTATTTTGGAGATGATTTCTAAGGAAATCACTTCTTTCCTTTTGAAAGAAACTTGGAGAAGAAGAAGAAGAAGAAGAAATATTTGAAGTGAAAGAATGGAAAGAGGGAAGAAGTGGCCAGCCCTATATGGGAGGTTTGGGCACTTGCTATTTACAAGTTTGCCCCTCCCTATTACTTCCATGCTAAGTTAGCTTCCTAATTTGGTTTTGGGAGTTAGTTTAGACCAAATAAAAATCCTAATTAGGCCTAAACACTCATGGGGGACTAGTCCAAACTCTTAGACCTAAATGTTAAGTTTGGTGGGCCATAGCTAATTAATGTGTTAAACACAACTCAAGTCGAAATTCTCCGGAGTCCCGAATTAAGTCGGAATGCGATGAAATTCGAACCCGACTCCTATAATCATTAAATATTAATATCCATGAAATAAAATTCCCAAAAATATTCTAAAATGGAAAATTACCATTTTACCCCTATCTTGGAAAAGTGAGGGTGACACATGATCAACCCTAGGATCTGTCAATCATGTTACAGTCCGTAGGCAGACAATGATAAGGTATGCAATACGAGCTAACAGGTGCTCGCCGGCTAAACGCCTCAAAATAAAATTTTTACAATAGAGTGAGAGAACAAAAATAAACCCACTCGTTGCCCTGGTTACGTCTGGTGGTCACCATCGGGCTGGAAGGTCGGTAGATCCTCTGAAGCTGTTCCGAAATCTGGACACACAAAACCAGCTGGGTCAGATCCCAGAAAGAGCAAGTGCCACAAAGGAGGCTTCACTTAAGAACTAAAACCAGCACATCAGAAAATGTATATTAAAGCAGTTAAAAGAACTTGAAGTAAAAGAATAATCAACAGTCATAATGGAGTACGAAGGAACCATTCAAGTAGCCAGGTCACAACCCTTAAACCAAACAAGGACCGGAGTTGTAATCCTTCACCTGAATAGAACTCTGTCTCCAATTCCTGTTGGTAAGGTAAGATATTACAAGCATGACGTGGGGTGCAATAAGACAATAAACGAAGAGAGGACTTAGAACTGCTCCGGGAGCCAGGTTACAACCCTTAAACCAAACAAGGACCGGGGTTGTAATCCTTCGCCTGAACAGAACTTAGCCTCTGATCTTTATTGTTAAAAGTGACAATCATGCGATCAAGCCTGCAATAATCGAGCACTGAAACCACATCATGCAATCGTTCCCGGCCAATCAGTGACTACGGCTTTCTACATTAGCTAACTAGGGTTATCACAACATGCAGTGAGATGTTCCTCCAGCCACAAGCCCTGCAGCTAATCCAGGTTATCCAGGCGACTTGGGTTCATTAAGCAGTACCTCGATCTTTTCCATATATCAGTGAATCTAGACTTGTGCCCTACTCGTCGGCAGGCTGCAAGTCCATAATGGTGGCCGGAATAACGGGATCGCCTGTAGCTGGAAAAAATCTCTCATGACTACTGAATTATTCTAGTTATTAGCCTTAGCCATTTACAGTAGGTACCCTTGACCGTGGTACTCAGGGATTCCTGTCCTAGACATGATGCAAACATTACCGGTTCAATTGTACAAACACAATCACCCACGGTGTCCAGGCCATCCAATCTTGTCATGTCATGTTCACTGTCAGGAGTGCGCCGCGTCGGGCCACTATCATGTCATGTCAAAAGTGCACCACAACGGGTCACCATCGTGTCAGGAAACAATTAATTTAGCACAAGTACACATTTAGTAATTAAATATTAGAAGGGACAAAGGCTGTGGGGGACTCATGCGGCTAGGAAAATTTCCATGCGGCCAGCAGTCACTTGACCGTATGCGGCTGAGCAAAATATATAAGCATGCTAAATATTTAAACATGCATGCTTGCAGGCAATTGCATTTAATACATTAATATAATGCATTAATGTAATGCATTAAATAATGTATTAATACATTAAATACATTATATTAATATATATTAATATACAAAATATATTAATATACATTATATTAATATACACTATATAATATATTAATATGTATTAAATGTATGCTTGCATGCATTAGTATAATGCATTAATATGCATGCGGCTGATTTGATTCCATGTTCCATATGCGGCTCACTATTGGCGTTAGCATGCAGGCAATGCCCCAAGCATGCATTAATATAATGCAAGCAAGTCACGTGGATTCAAAGTAAACATGCATTAACATGCATGCAAGGCCACGTGGGTTCCATATAATGCAAGCAAAGCTTGCACTAGCATGCGGCTGATGGAAGCCATATACGGCTGGTGCATTAAAGAATGTAACAATAAAAAAATGCATTAAAGTAATGCATTAACCATGCATTAAAGAATGCTATTAGGAAAGGAAATGTATTAAAACATTAAAGAAATGCATTAGGAAAGGTAATGTATTAATCAATGCATAAAATGCATTAAAGAATGCATTACATGCATTACATGCATTCTTTGAATGTTATGCGGCTGAATTAAGGGAATGCATGAACAATGCATTAAATGCATTCTTTAATGCATTCTAGAATGCTTATGCGGCTGGCTTAAGGCTTATGCGGCTGGCTTAAGAAAATGTATTAATCAATGCATTAAAGCATTAAAGCATTAAGGAAGCTATGCGGCTGATTTTCCAAAAATTGTATTAAATATAACATGCCTGCTTGCATGCGGCCCATTTTTTTAGCATGTGCATGCGGCCATAAATATTTCCTCATGCGGCTGAAAATGGTCCCCATGCGGCCAAGAATGATTTTCCATGTATGCTGATGCATGCAAGGCTATGGGTGCCAGCATTAAATGCTAAGCCATGATAATGTGGCCAAACATTAATGCTAAGCTTGCTCCCACGTGCATGCATTTAATGCTAAAGTGGCCATGTGTATTCCCATGCGGCTATAATTAACATTTGCAAGCAATTGCAGATGTATAGGAGATTAAATAATACAAGTCTATATAAAGCCATGCGGCTGATTGCTAGAAATGTCCATGCGGCTCAGCAAAATCCCATAGGTCAAATTTGGACTAAACGAAATTCTCTGCAACATGGGATCATCAACTAGCAAAAATATGCAAGTTTGATAGATCAAAACTCTCGGAAACGAACATACCACAAAGCTAGATTTACAAGAATTTAACCATGGAAATGAAAAATGCCAAGTACTAAAGTGGGTTAGAAACACATGAGGAAGACAATAGAACAATAAAAATGGACTTCCTCCATGAAGCAAGGTGCACTTGCCTAAACCTTCCACTCTCTCAGGTTGGTGGAGAAGTAATGGTGGGGAAGAAGAAGAGTTAATGAGGAGAGAGAAATATTTGGTGGGATATTTAATGAAGGTGGTGGTAGGTGGGAGTGGTTTGGTCCACATAAAATCTAGCAAAACCGAACCATGCTAAACCAAGTTGAACCAAGTCAAATCGGGCCGAACCAAACAAGGAGACAGGCAATACGGGTCTAAATACGTACTCGTATACTAAAATACGTAATACGAACAATGGTCATTACACTTATCAAGCCCGAGCTCGATTTCAATTAATTCTTGTCACCAAGGTCAAGTTTACAAAAGTTGGCTCGGTTGACTCGTTTCCGCCAGACTGTCTGGCTATGTTTACCTTTCCTCCTAATTTTTCAAAACTTTTTACCTTTTAACCAATTTCATAGAAATTATTATCTGTACAATAAATTTTCTGTAATTTTATATATGTTTGTATAACAATATGGTTGTGTGCATTATATATTTTTATGTCCTTAATAATTGATAAAGAAACTTTTTATATTAATTTTTTTATAAATAATTTGTTAATATTAAGGTACTTGAATTCAAACCTAACTAGCTTAAAATCGAGCTCGTTAAGCTTGAAATCAAGCTCAATGACTTAAAATAAAGTTGAGCGGGCTTGAAATCAAGCTTAACGAGCTTAATTTTGAGCTTGTTTATCAAGCCAAGTCTAAGCTCAAATCAACTCAACCTCAAGCTTAATATAAACAAGTTCGAGCCAAGCTCAAGCTTTAAAATAAAAAACTTATCAAGTCCGAGCTCGAGCCCGACTAATTCTTGTCAAACCAACGTCAAGTTTACAAAAGTTGGCTCGGTTGACTCGTTTGCAGCTAAACGAGCCCTATTTGGAGTCTAGGACTGATACATCTTCAGTTTCATACTTTCTTCCTCTCTCCGCTGAAACCCTAACAAAACCCTAAGGGGGCGTTTGGTACGCGGTATTTTTTTTTGTTCCCGAGAAAATTTAAGATGGGAATCTATTACCACGTTTGTTTGGCTTATAAAAAATTTATTCCCGAAAATTATAAATACCCGAGTAAATAGTTTACCCACAAAATATGGGAATTCTATCCCTTGAGAATAGGTGGGTATTTTTTTTTTGCCCGGGCAAAAAAAAATTGTCTAAATTTTTTTCTTCTTTTTTCATCAATTTTGATTAGTTTTGAACATTTTTTTCTTTTTTTGTCGTTTTTATCGCTTTTTTGTCGTTTTTACCAATTTTTTGTCGTTTTAAGCGATTTTTTGTCGTTTTTTGCACATTTTTTGTCTTTTTTGTCACTTTTTGAGTTTTTTTGTCGTTTTTACCCAATTTTTGTCATTTTTGTCGCTTTTTTATCAACTTTTGTCGTTTTAAGCAATTTTTTGTCGTTTTTGTAGCTTTTTTTTGTTGTTTTTACCGATTTTTAGTCTTTTTTGTCACTTTGTGGTCATTTTTACTGATTTTATGTCTTTTTTTGTCATTTTTGTCATTTTTTTGTCACTTTTACCGATTTTTTTTTATCGTTTTAACCGTTTTTTGTCCTTTTTTGTCGTTTTTTATCGATTATTTTTCGTTTTTGTCGCTTTTTGGTTAATTTTTGTCGTTTTAACCAATTTTTTGTTGTTTTTAACCGATTTTTTGTCGTTTTTAACCGATTTTTTATTTTTTGTCGTTTTTGCCGCATTTTGATTTTTTTTGTCGTTTTTACCGATTTTATGTCGTTTTTGTCGTGTTTTGGTTATTTTTGTCATTTTTACCCTTTTTTGTTATTTTTTGTCGTTTATACATTTTTGTCGCTTTTTGGTCTTTTTTGTCGTTTTAACCGATTTTTTGTCGTTTTTCATCGTTTTTTGTTATTTTGTCGTTTTTACTGATTTTTTATCGTTTTTATCATTTTTTTTCGTTTTTACAGGTTTTTGTCGTTTTACCGATTTTTTTATATTTGTTCATTTTTTTTTCGTTATTATTTTTTTTTATTTTTTTTCGGGAATATTTATATTGTAACCAAACATGGAAATGTAATTTTTCAAAAAATTTAAATTCTTGGAATTTGATTCCCGAAAATAACCAAAGGCCCCCTAAAAGTTTTTCCCCAAAATGGACGAAGAGGAGGTGTCTATGGAAGCAGCAGAGAACAGCAGCAAGGACGTCGCTCCGGCTCTGATAGCACTCCACCCCCTCGAGAGCTGCGTCGCCGTTGCCATCGGCTCCGAACTCCGCCTCTTCGATCTGCAGTGAGTCATTTTGTAATAAAAAAAATCGATTCTTAAGGAATTGTTGGAAACATGTTGTCTCGAGTAATTTTCCCTTCTTTTTCCATCACTATATTCCTATACTTCTCTCTTTACTCGCACCAAACTGATTTGAAGTAGAAACCCCTAGTTTCTATAATAAAATTTTGATTTTGTTAAAGAATTCTTGGAAAGGTCTCGTCTTGAAACCAATTCATTGTTTGTTAAATTTCTTTGATAAGAGGAATTAATGTGATCGGAACTAAAGTTAGAAACATAACAGCAATTGAAACCCATAGTTTTTGTGATAAGAACAAATAATAGATTTTGTTTGGAGTTCTTGGCAAGATGCCTTGTTTTTCCTATACTTCTCTCTTTAGTCGTTCCGAACAAGCAGACATTCCTGATTTCAATAAAATTGGAATTTTGTTAAAGAATTCTTGAAAGGATTTCGTCTTGAACACAAATTCATTGTTTGATAGATTTCTTCATATAAGAATTTCATGTCATCTGAACTGCACATTTTGTGTATGCACTAGAATATTTGACAGTTTTAAACTACAGCTGATGCAATTGACACAAATTACTAGACTGAGTAGCAGTTTATGATCCTTCTGGCACAAACTGGGACACCGTTTGGATGTGGAATTGGGAAATCTGGGAATTAAGGAATTTGCTAATTACGACCTTTTGGACTGGAGCGATTTGGCATTGTCCGCCCTTAACGACGAATTTTGGAATTAGCTGGAATGCAGAAAGAACGGGAATTAGGGAGAAATGTTTGGCTATAATTGAGGAATTATAATCCTTCATCGTGCCAGTCCAATCGATGTTCGACAAATAATTACTCAAGAATATAGGTAAGTCGGGAGAAAAAAGAGAGAAGGAATTAGGGAGGCTTCATGAAATTTGAGGAATTATAGTTCATGGGTGTGCCAAAATGGCGTCTGCAGGAATTAGCAGGAAGTAGAACTTCATTTGTTGTTTTCTCACCCCGGTTACTCTAAGAAAATGTACTCATCTTCTAAAGTCTAGTTAACATTCATGTCAGCATCATCTTGTAACATTCATGCTACTCTTAATACATCATGCTTATAAGACTTGAATCACACGCTAATGAAGAACTTCTTTTAGAGAGAATGCATAGAGGAAGATCAAATTTTGCATTTACATATCTGTGAGAGTATTTTCATATTTTATTTTCCTGTACGTGTTAATATCAATGCGTATAATTAGTACATAAGAGCAACATGGAATTGATTTCTTTTCGTTGTTGTTAAAATCTATTATATTTATTGCTGTTATCATTGTGTTTTGTCAACAGAGGGAAGCGGTCGGTTTCTCTGTCGGATAATACTGGTGGGTCATCTCATTCTGATGCCATAAGAGCAATATGCTTTGGTGCGAATGGTAGACTTTTTGTCTCCGCTGGAGATGACAAGCTTGTGAAGCTGTGGGCTACAGATTCATGGCACTGTGTGCGAACGATGTAAGTCTTATAGTATTGTAAGCATTCTGCAGTTCACTCGACAAGTACATTCTTAAACATTCTTTTCTATGCTTTTCCTACATGTTTACATGTCCTGGAAGATGTTGTTACAAGGTCTATTAATGTAGCTTAACTTAATACTGAGTCCTTACAATCTTAACTTACTGTGAATTGTGTGCAGATGTTCTGAGAAACGAGTGAGTTCTGTTGCTTTAAGCCATGATGGCCAATATGTTACTTTTGCTGATAAGTTTGGAGCTGTTTGGATAGTGGATTTGGATGAAGATGGTAACAAGGATGCAATGGCTGATAAAAAAGCTGTACCATTGTTAGGTCATTATTGTAGCATTATTACCTCTCTGGTAAGAAGCAGCACATTTATTTGTTCAATTCTTTTGTCTACCATCTACGTTGCACAAACATGAATACGGCTTGACATAATAGGGACACGGCTACACGTATGCGAGACAGGTTTTGGCGTGCCCTAGTGTATTTTATAGTGTGTTTCGTCTGATACCTGCCTCACATGATTGTAGAGATTCACGTGTAAGCTCTAGTTGAAGAGTTGTAGGAAAACTATGACACAATAGGGTCACGACACCGAGTTTTGGAGTGTCCACACTTCCTAGTCTAGCATTTATTCCTTGCCTGGTATGAAGTAGGACATTTTACTTCATTCATTCAATTCTATATTGTACAATCTATTGTAAGAAGACTTCTGCATTTCATACGGGAAAATAATTCACTTTGTTTGCACTGATTTTGAAGTTCTAATCTTGTAACATTGCAGTGCATATTAATTTTTCAAGGGACTATTCATAAAATACAACAATCATCATGCATTTGTTTTAGGAATATGGTACAAAATGAGCAATTATTGATCTTAGGTTCGTCTTTTTTCCTAGTGATTTATTTTTCATATTTCACGTCTAGTGGTCTAATTACTGGGCTTTAATAAACTTGCCCGTTAGGTTCAAGTTGTGGTTGATTATTTTCATTAAGGACCCGTTTGGCAACCGAGAAGCATTTGAAAGTTACAAACAAGGATTAAAGTATCGGCCGATATCGATACGTATCGGCCGTATCGGATCGGATTCGGCGGTTGCCGATTCGATATTCAGCAAAAAATCCGGTATCGACCGAAACACCGTTTTAAATTTTGGAATCGGTTCGTATCGGCTGATACGGACTCGATACGGGCCGATACACAGTTAATAGAAAGTAAAACTGGAGAATCGAATCTCCGACAAAAGAAAAGCTTGCCAGAGGACGTTGTCAAATCCCACAGAGAAACCAATAAAATAAATTTGTAACAGTTGGAGTAAAATTATATAAATAGAAGCAAAATTTTCCACAAACAATCACCAATCACAAAGAAAAAACGTAGATCAGAGAGAAATCAGCAAGAAAACTCACCTAATTTTCAGGTAATGAAGCCTCTTCTTCGATCGCCGCCACTGCCGCCGCCGCCAAATGGAACGTCTTCTCGACCGCTACCGCTGCCGAATGGAAAGTTGAACGACTCGAACCTCTTCCCGACAGCCGCAGCCGCCACCGCCGACGTCTGTGCTCGAGAGGAGCGGTGGAGGCGAGAGGAGTGGTGGAGGCGGAGGCGAGTGGTGGAGGGGGAGGCGGAGGCGAGTGGTGGAATGTTTTCTCTCTTCTTCGACTGAAATGTTTGGAGTTTTCTCTCCTCTTCGACTGAAATGTTTTCTCTCTTCTCTATGCAAATATATATATAGGTGTGGATTAGGGTCTGGAGTTTTGGACTAAAAAAAAGTATGTTCGAAGTTCGAACTCGTGGTCGGAGGAACACAAACATTTAACAGCACATATATCATCCCTTTAACCACAGAAACCATTTAATTCCAATGTTTAAATGTGGCATGTATATATATTTATGGACTGACTTTATATATATATATATATATATATATATATATATATATATATATATATATATTTTATTGTATACACATATTGTGTGTGTGTGTATATATATATTGTAACTATATTATCTAACTATTGTAATATATATATTGTAACTATATTATATATATGTTATTATATATACATATATGATATATTGTATCTAACTATATTATTATTATTATTATATATATTCTCTCTCTCTCTCTCTCTATTATATATATATATATATATATATATATATATATATATATATATATATATATATATATATATATATGCAAATGACCTCTAGCCTAGTGGTTAAGAGAGATGCATGCGACCCGAGTGGTCATGAGTTCGAATCCCAGTGGGAGCGATTCCAGAAACAATTTACCTGGTTCCAAATATATATATATATATATATATATATATATATATATATAATTTTTCTTTTTTGTATCTAAGTATGCACTAGTAACTGACAAGTTACAATATTTATTATTGTACATGTATACATATATTGGTTATAACCATGGTTTAAAGTATCGACCGATATCCGATACTGATCGATACCCAGATTGGGGGTCTTTTTTCGGTCAATTCGGCAAAGAAAATTAAACGAAAAAGACAAATCAGTAAGGGTTTAAAGCATAATAAGGTTGTAAAAGCATGTAAAAGAAGAAAATCAATCTATTGTATGTAAACCAATCGGTAGGGTGACTACTATTTCATTTAATTTCAAAACTACTAAGAAATAATACCGAAAATACTTAAAATTATGCCTAAATGTATAAAATATATGTTTTTAAATGTAAATAATTTATTAATAATTATTTGTTTTCTGATACCAAAAAATCCGATACTCCGATCCGAAACCGCTGATACTACCAGTATCGCCGATACCAATACTCATAGAAATAGTCCGATACTGATTCTGATATCGATACTGTGAACATTGGTTAGAACTATATTGTACATATATATACATATACACTAAATTATATATTATTGTTGTATATAACTCTATATATATACACTATATTATTGCATGTAACGTTTTTTATTATTGTATGTAACATTTTTTATATCATTTTTAAGATTACATAATGGTGCCGAAAAGTCGTACGCAGAAGGAATTGGATGTTGGTTGGAGACATTGCAAGTGTGTTGATCCAATTAATAAGAGGAAGATGCAATGCAATTATTGTGGCAAAAAGATAGACATAGGAGTTACTCATCTCAAACAACACTTAGCAGGTATTAAAGGAAATGTATCATCGTGTCCTGAAGTACCACTGAGGTAAAAAGAGAAATGTTGTTGCTTGTCGAGGGTAAACAGAAAAATAAGAATAGCTGACCGAAGAAAATAACTCTAGTAGAAGAGTAGACAATAACAGTTCGTCAAGGAGATTCCTCCTCAGAAGAAGATAATGTTGAAGAATTCACGGACCTTAAAGAGGATATGAGAGAAAGTAGGAGAGAACATGCAGCTGGAGAATGGAGTAGACGTTGGAGTATAGGGAACATAAAAACATGGTCTAGCAGGGGTCCGACATAGTGGTCGATCAAAGTCGGTCGCATATCGTGAGGAGGAGGTGAGAAATATTCCGGAGGTAGGAGGAAGGAGTATGGACCCATTTGCCCTAAGAAAACAAGGGACAAAACAGCCCAAAATAAAGGATGTCCTTAACGGGATAAAGAATGCTAAAGAGTATATAGGAAGATTTGTATCAAAATTATATATATGTAATAATATACCGTTTAATGTTGCTAAAAGTCCACACTATCAACCAATGATAGATAACATAGCAGCTTGTGGAAGTGACATACTTAGATATGGAAATAAGTAACATGGAGGAGTACTTGAAATCTTTTCATAAATATTGAGATGAATATGGGTGCACCATTATGTGCGATGGTAGAGTACACAGAACAGAAGATGCATCATTAACTTTCTTGTGTATTCTCCACAATGAACAATATTTCTTAAATCTGTAGATAGCTCTGACAGATACAAATATGGTAATTATATATTTGGTCTGATTAATGAAGTTGTGGAAAAGATTGGAGAAAATAGGGTCGTTCAAGTAATTACTGACAATGATCCCAACTATAAGGCGACGGGAACGAAGTTAATGCAGGTGAGAACACACATATACTAAATTTTTATTATTTTAAATAAAGCGTCAATATATTTATTATTTTTATGTTTGTATGCAGATGAGAAGAAACTTATACTGGACTCCATGTGCAGCACATTGTATAGATCTAATATTGAAGGATATAGCTACTGATCCAAGTATTAGACCACTAATATAGAAGTCTCAAGATCTGACTTGTTTCATATATATAATCATGGTTGGGCTATTAGCATCATGAGAACTGAGACTCATAATGGAGAATTGGTTAGACCAGCCATCACTAGGTTCGCTACCAATTTTTTGTTTTAGATTCCATCCTTAAACATCAGGCTAATTTAAAAAGGATAACAAATACAAGGGGTTGGACAGAGAACTACATGAAACTCAATCACAAAGATAGAGAAAAAGGCAAATGTGGTTGTAAGTTTAATCGACAGTCAAACTTATTGGAGGGATATTGCAGGGGTCACTACAATATTTGGACCTCTAGTAAAAGTTGTAAGGATGGTGGATAGTGATGACAAAGCAGAGATGAGCCATGTTTATGAGGCTATGGACATGGCTAAATTAGTGATAAAAAAAAGAATGTTGGTAAATGGTATAAGAAGTGGTAGAAAATGATTGACAATAGATGGGATACTCAACTACATCGAGATATCCATGCAGCTAGTAAGTACTATATAAATTGAATACCCTTCAAAATATATTTTATAATGCTTATAGGAATTGTAAACTAGTTATTTATTCAATTTTGTAAATGACGATAAGGTATTGAATGGCTTCCACCGCGTCGTTAATAGAATATTGGGGTACTGAATGACTTCATTAGCGTTGTTCTTTGAATCCCAAATACCAATATTCTATTAACAACGCGCTGGAAGCCATTCAGTACCTCATCGTCATTTACAACATCATTAGAATATTGGTATTTGGGATTCAAGAAATAACCTACAAAATTGAATAAATAACTAGTTTAAAATCGCTATAAGCATTATAAAATATATTTTGAAGAGTATTCAATTTATAGAGTACTTATCAGCTGCATGGATATCTCGATGTAGTTGAGTATCCCATCTATTGTCAATCATTTTCGACCACTTCTTATACCCTTTACCAACATTCTTTTTTATCATTAATTTGGCCCTGTCCATAGCCTCATAAAGATGGTCTATCTTTGCTTTATCATCACTATCCACCATCCTTAAAACTTTTACTAGAGGTCCAAATATTGCACTGACCCCTGTAATATCTCTCCAGTAAGTTTGACTGTCGATTAAACTGATAACCACATTTGCTATTTCTTTATTTTTGCCATTGAGTTTCAGGCAGTGTTCTAAAAATCGGCCTAGGCGGCGCCTAGGCGGTAGGCGGCCGCCCGCCGCACCGAAAATCCCCTAAGTGTTGTTTGAGACGAGTAACTCCTCCTCTATCTTTTTGTCACAATAATTGCATTACATCTTCCTCTTATTAGTTGTATCAACACACTTGTAATGTCTCCAACCAGCATCCAATCCCTCCTGCATACGACTTTTCGGTACCATTATGTAATCCTAAAAATGATATAAAAACGTTATATACAATAATGAAAAACGTTACATGCAATAATAGAGTATATATATAGTTATATACAATAATAATAATATATAATTTAGTGTATATGTATATATATGTACAATATAGTTCTGACCAATATATGAATATATGTACAATAATAAATATTATATAACTTGTAAGTTACTATTTTATATATATGGTTAGATAACAAATATATATATATATATATATATATATATATATATATAAAATAATAATAATAATAATAATAATAATAATAATAATATAGTTAGATACAATATATCATATATTTATATATAATAATATATATATAATATAATATAGTATAATATAGTTAGATACAATATATCATATATTTATATATAATAATATATATATAATATAGTTACAAAATAAATAAATAAATATATATATATATATATATATATATATATATATATATATATATATATATATATATATATATATAGTCAAAGGTAGTCAAAGGTGCCCAAAAAAATATATATATATATCATGGTAGTCAAAGGTGCCCCTAAGGCGCGCCTCGGATAAAGGCACATCATCTGCGCCTTACACTTCACTAGGCGAGGCCCATTTCTCCGGGCGCGCCTTAGGTGCGCCTTTCAGCAAGTACCAACAAAGAAAAGGCGCGCCTAGACGTGCTGTCACGCCCCAGAACCAGAATACTAGCAAGTGGGGACGGACAAGGCCAGCTACATAATGCCAGAGTATGCCAGTACTCTGAAATCACGTATAAGCTGTCAAGACATGGGGGTTACTTTTACAAGCCAACAGTTGATCCTAGGTCAAATAATCCTAGGTATCTCAATCACAGACAATTACACAAAGAGCAAGAAGTATGATCATCAGACATACAATAGTAAAGCGTCCCAAACCATGTATACATGGATGATCATGAAACTAGTAATACAAAATGGAGAACTAGCAAGAGTAATAGTCATACATGATAAGCTCTAGCTATAGTCTAGAATACGCACATCATGTTTAGGCTCGTAGGCTAGATATCAAGAACCAAAACACGAGCTAAACACGTGCTCGGAGGCTAAACGCTACAAAAGAATAATGTACATATCAAGTGGGAGAATGAAACAAGAAACCCACTCAGATACTCTGGTGCTCCGGATAGTCACCGTCGAGTAGATGGTACGGAAGATCCTCTGGGCTTCTCTATCATATCTGGCTAGACAAAACCAGTGGGTTCAGACCCCCAAATAGCAAGTACCACAAAGGAAGCCAAACTATGAACTAAAACCAGCAATAGCTAACATAGCAATGGTTAGAGAAGCAAT
Source organism: Iris pallida (assembly GCA_029216955.1). Classification (NCBI taxonomy): domain Eukaryota; kingdom Viridiplantae; phylum Streptophyta; class Magnoliopsida; order Asparagales; family Iridaceae; genus Iris; species Iris pallida. The sequence continues at coordinate 33,618,326 of JANAVB010030220.1, forward strand.
AAGTAAATGTAGATCGGGACTCGTGCACTACCAATGCACTCATCTCGAACATGGAAGACAATAAGTAAAGCATCATGTGACGTAATGTACAATGTAGACATGTTAAGTAAACGAAAGTTTGAGAATATGTAAAATCAACTGGTCATGTAAACATGTGAGATAGCCGGGTCATGTGAACATGGTGACCCAGCATAGGGATCATGTATAGCTTGTGAGATAACTGAATCATGTGAGCATGTGAGATAACTAGAGCATGAGAGCGTGTGAGAACTATATAGAACGACAATGATAGGATGACTTAGGAACTATTTCGGAAGTCAAGTTACCACCCGTAAACCAAATAAGGACCGGGGTTGTAACCCTTCTCCTGAACAGAGCTTAGTCTCTAATCATTGTACAACATAAGATCATGTAGAACATGGGAGTACTGAATAGGACGACAAATGATAAGATGACTTGGGAGCTATTCCGGAAGCCAAGTTACAACCCGTAAACCAAATAAGGACCGGAATTGTAACCCTTCTCCGGAACATAACTCAGCCTCCGATCATTTATCGACAAAAGTAGGCATAAACAATAATGTACTGAAATAAACATACAAACGCTGCCTAGACAAAACTAGACTGGACTGGACCGACTCCATCCATCAAACACGGCCAAGCAATGAGTATGGCTTGATACATTAGCTAACTAGGGTTATCACAAGCCTAGTTACTAACAAGATGCAACGAGATATTTCCACACTCACAATCCCTGCAGCTATCCAGGTTATCCAGACGCAAGTTACAAGGATTATAGTGGATACATCGCTCAGGAGATAAATGTATCCTATGTACATATAATAGTGGGTACATCGCCCAGGAGACAAATGTACCCTAGGTAGCTTGATTGGTGCAACACATGACAGTGTGCTGGAAATGCGTCCTACTCGTCGGCAGGCTACAAGTCCACTTGAGGCGCCCAGATAACGGGATCGCCTGTAACTGGAAAATCTCTCTATATGAACTACTTGATCAATCTAGTCATTAACCTAGTCAGATTCAGTATGAATCCCTGACCGTGGTAACCAGGAATTCATGTCCTAGACATGATGCAGACGAGACATGTAGCTTGTTCACTCATACACAATACATTCAACCACGGTGTCCAAAAGAGTTGTATTAGCAAGGAGAATAGCCGTCGCAACAACATCTTGATTATACATGTCATGTTAGGTTTACTTGTCATATCAAGAGTGCGTCTCGACGGGCCACTATCATGTAAGCAAAGAAAGACATGTTCAAGAGTGCACCACAACGGGTCACTAACATATAAAGCAAAGAAAGACATATTTAAGAGTGCACCACAACGGATCACTATCATATAAAGCAAAGAAAGACATGTTCAAGAGTGCACCACAACGGGTCACTATCATGTAAAGCAAAGAAAAGACATAAATCATGAGTGCACTACAACGGGTCACTATAAAAAATTCTAAACATGGCATAAATTGTAAAGTATAATAAATCCGGAAAAGCATGGAAACACATCATATCACATAAGAAATATTCGAAAGGAAAGACATATCCTGACATGTGAGAAGGGATAAGTAAAACTAACTAATTGGCATAAAAACAATAATTGAATCTGTGCTAGTGTTAGGTGTACAAAGGGTGTACGATCACTTTCTAACTGTACAAGATCATCAAATCATGTTAAGAAATTTATTGCAGTCGAAGAAACCTCAAAACGTCAAGTACAAAATCATGCCAAAAGATCAAAACTGTGATTGAAGTTATCAATCGCATATGAACTCCAGTTAAAGTTAGGGGTGTAACTCGGGCGGGCTAAACCCGCGCCCGATCGGGTAAACCCGTTAATGGGTTGGGTTAGGGTTGAATATACTCGGGTTCGGGCTTGGGTTTTGGGTTAAAATATTTGAACCCGATCAAAATTCGGGTTGGGTTCGGGTTCATGTGTCGGGTAATCCGAAGAACCCGAAACCCGACTTATATATATATATATATATATATATATATATATATATATATATATATATTTTCATACTTCTTAGTAAAAAGTTTAAATTCTAAACTTCTCCACCCAAACTCTTCAACTCCTTATCCTAAATCATATTTCAGGATCAAGACTTAATTGATATTTGATTATATGTTATATCAATTATGTGTTTAAGATTACTTTTGTTTAAAATTATTTAAACTATTATATTAGAGCCCGATAAATCCGATGGACCCGACCCAACCCGAGTTCAACCCGAGCCAAACCCGATCCTCTGGACTTGGTCTTGGGCTTCATATGTTGAACCTGGGGTTGGGCCGGGCTTGGGCTCGGGTTAGGCTTATGATTCATCGGGTTGGGCTTGGGTTGACCTCAAGCCCGACCCAACCCGCCCGAGTTGCACCCCTAGTTAAAGTGAAACAAGAAGATTCTTAAAGCCAAGACAAAGATCTACAACTTTCATGTTGGGAGTTGGGAGGAATTATGGCCACAAATCAGCCAAATAGGACATAAAACAGCCAAAAACAGCCAAAATAGGCACTATGCAAGCCATGCGGCACTATGCAAGCCTGCGGCACTATTCATCCATGCGGCACTATGCAAGCCTGCGGTATTATTCATCCATGCGACACTATTCAAGCCTGCGGTACTATGCAAGCCTGCGGCACTATGCAAGCTATGCGGCACTATTCATTTATGCGACACTATGCAAGCCATGCGGCACTATTCATCCATGCGACACTATGCAAGCATGTGGCACTATTCATCCAAGCGACACTATTCATCCATGTGGCACTATTCATTCCTGCAGCACTATTTATCGTCCCTGCCAGATTCAGGACAGATGAACTAGAAAATGTCCAAATCTTATTTTGGCCATAATTTTCTCAAAACAAGTTGAAATCTAACTTTTCAAAGGTCAAAATTGGGTAGAATCAAATTCTCTACCACGTGGAATAATTAGTTTTCGAAAACAAGTAAGTTTGATAGATCAAAATCCAAGAAAACCGAAAATAAAGTAAACTTAGATCTACAAGAATTTATCCACAAAAATGAAAAATGCCAAGTTGTAAAGATGCTTAGAATCATGTAAGGAAGAGTTTAGAACAAACAAAATAACATTTGTCCAACATTTGACAAGATGTACTTGCCTTAGGTTGGAGGAGAAAATGAAGAGGAAGAAGATGAAGAGAATGAAAATAATGGAGGGGAGAGAGAGAAGTTGGTTTTTATATAAAACCCTTCTCATCTAAAACCAACTAAACCAAACCAAACCAAGTTGAACCAAACCAAATTAAACCAAGTCAAAATTAAATCAAAGCAAGGCTAAGAAAAACAAGTCAAAACACGGGTTACCTAATAAAGGCCAGAATTTCTTATACGTACGCTGAAAATACGTATAACAGAAAACGGGAGTGACAGGCATGCAGTCGGCATACAAGGGTACACTAGCGATATGCCGGTCAAGGAGAAAATCTATAAGTCGAGAAAATTTCAAAGCGTTCCGAAAATCAAGAAAATACAAAACACAGTACAAAAATACGTATCCGTATATAAATACCGATACAGTGAGACGAGTCTCACACGTGCCTTATGTATTTTTTGTTTTTAAAAAAAAGAAGAGAAATGGAGATAGTCCTTACCTTATACAAGTGGTAGGGAGGTAGCCCTTCCCATGGTTGCGAAAGTTGGCTACAGTTGAACTTGAAAAAGTAAAGTTTACTAAAAGTGTGGTAGAAAAAATACAAATTCTTGTCAGTTTTGTTGAGTGTTATTGTTGCTATGCTAGTTCACTTGGTTATGTTAACATATTTTTGTTGGTTTTAATATGTTATTTGATTTTATTTCTTACGTTACTAATTTATTTATGTATATTTTTATTATTTTTATTTTGTGCCTCATTTCACTCGGACACACGTCTTAAGTGCGCCTTTGACTACCTTTATATTTATATTTATATATATATATATATATATATATATATATATATATATATATATACATGCCACATTTAAACATTGGAATTAAATGGTTTCTGTGGTTAGAGGGATAATATATGTGCTGTTAACTGTTTGTGTTCCTCCGATCACGAGTTCGAACTGACTTTCTTTTTTAAGTCCAAAACTCCAAAACCTAATCCATACCCTATATATATTTGCATAGAGGAGAGGGAAAACATTTTAGCCGAAATGTTTCTCTCCCCTCTCCATGGCTCCGCCTCCCCCTCCCCCTCCCCCTCCACCACTCCTTTTGCCTCCAATGCGTCCGTGCTAGCTGGAGAGGGGGGAGGCCCCAACAGCACCCTCTCGCCTCCACCGCTCCTCTCGAGCACAGACGTCGGCGGTGGCGGCTGCGGTATCGGGAAGGGGTTCGAGTCGTTTGACTTTCCAGTCGACAACGGTCAAGAAGACGTTCCAGTCGGAGGCGGCAGCGGTCGAAGAAGAGGCTTCATTACTTGGATATTAGGTAAGTTTTCTTTCCGATTTCTCTCTGATCTATGTTTTTTTTGTGATTGGTGATTGTTTGTGGAAATTTTTGCTTCTTTTATAGAATTTTTACTCCAACTGTTACAAATTTACATTATTGGTTTTTCTGTGGGATTTGACATCGTCCTCTGGCAAGCTTTTCTTTTATCGGAGATTCGATTCTCCAGTTTTACTTTTTGTTAACTATGTATCGGTCCGTATCGGCCGATACGAACCGATCCCCAAATTTAAAATGGTGTTTTGGCCGATACCGGTTTTTTTTGCTGAATATCTGATCGGCAACCGCCGAATCCGATCTGATATGGCCGATACGTATCGTTATCGGCCGATACTTTAATCATTGGGATATTGATTACATAAGTGATAGAAGGAAATTTGCACTAGCTTCCCTTCTTTTATATGTTTGGGATCTTCGGAAAGTAGACCAACTGCCCCAACTCCAGTATGGCTGTTGGAGAATAACAAACCGGCTGTGCATGTCCTACCTAGACAGTTCAACTGCCAATGCCAGTCAGACTAGCAGTTGTGGTCTGTCTGAGTGCCGAGCAGTTGAACTGCCAGGTTGGATAGATTAAACTACCCAATTCCAACTATTTGTGGTGCTGCAACACTCCCTAGACGGTTTACGTATTTAGCAAGGTTTGTAGTATCAGACCCTTCCTATGAGTATCGGGATCAGCGGTATCGATGGTTTCGGAACGGAGTATTGGGTTATTTTTGTGTATCTGAAAACAAATAATTATTAATAAATTATTAGAAAGACATAATTTTAAGTACTTCTTAGTCACGCGGATTGATTTACTTGTGATAAGTTTTCTTCTTTTACATGCTTTTACAACCTTACTATTAGTGTGCTTTTACACTTACGAATTGGTCTTTTTCATTCAATTTTCTTTGCTGAACTGACTTAAAAAGATCACCAATGTCGATATCGGTCATTATCATTATTGGTCGGTATCGGATCGGGACATCCCAAACCATATTGGCATCGGCCGACACTGTAAACTATAGTATTTAGTATGTGCGGTTTGTTAATTTCGGTCAAACCGCCGATTCTTTGGTATGAAAACGAATGAGCCACTAGGTTGGACAGTTTAAAGCTTATAAGCCGTCCGAACGACAATTCACCCCGTCACGGGCTAACCCTTTTTTTGGGGGCGGGGTGTGTGTTGGGGGGTGGGGGGTTATCTTATCTTAATGGTCCATCATATAGAATTTATTGAAAAACAGGTTGGCTTAATTCTAATGAATTTACCAATTGAGATAATGTTAATTGTTGAAAATTTAAACAGGAGTATATAGAATAATGTGAAATGAACACTGCAGGAGACACGGGGGTGGGTTGGGTGTGTATGTTGTTGGGGAGGGGAGCTCGGTCGGCCTATGTTGGTCGATGTAGTGCCCCGTCCCGCTCAGTCAATCGGTGGAATCGAAACGCCGACGACGTTCGGACTTAGCCTTGCAACGGCTGTTCGGAGACATCGCTCGGTCGAGGCGACCGCTCGCTCAGGTGGGGTAGTTTCGGTGAACTTGCCTCATCTTAGCCTTCACATAATAACTCGCGTGTTTTCAACTTGCACAATAGGCTTGATAATAAAAGAGACGAATCCACATAGCTAAGGGAATAATCCCGACGGGTCGAAATGTGTTAGAACATGGAAAAAGGTCCCACGGTCGACTTAGAGTTGGTGCACAGCGTGCTTTGAAAATGACACTCGGTCCTTCGTCCCGTGGCTTGGGAGAAGGAAAGTTGGTCTTCGATACAAAACTATGAACTTGTCTAAGTCATAGGCGTTGTCCGCGTAAATGCTTAATAAAGCATGCACGCTTCCACTGCGCAAGGCTTGGCATAGCCTTTGCTCGTCCCTCGGGTTAAGTTGTAGGCTTGAGTAAGTTAGGCAAAGTTATGCCGGTCGACCTAAGTCATTCCAAACATTGTTCCGCCCTTTTTGCGGTTGTCAAGTTAAATAGTCCCACGATCCCAAGGTCCGTAATATGAGGTATGACTTGGGCGATAGCGTTGCGTAGAACACGAGTTGGTTTAAGGCACGAGCCACAGTTGGTTCAGTGGAAAGTTAGCCACGGTCTGTCGATACTTAAGGAACACGCTATGTTCAAGTTAAGTTGGAAGGCTATGCAGTAGCCGTTCCCTGAGTTTAAAGAATGTTAAGTCTAAGCGATGGTTAGTCACCGAGAGGAAATATGTCGGGACTGTAGGTCAGTCGCCGATGCAACCCTGGTTTGGGTTCTGCAAAAGAAGTGTGAAAAGTGGAAGAAGTAAAGCAAAGGAACTACGTGATGATGATGAGACCATGCAATTACGTTAAGTCTAGAAGTTAGTGTAGGCGCGTGGTCATGGACAACTTGTCGACAAGGGCGATGTTTCTTCGAGCGGCAACCCGGGGCAACGGGACCGACTCGGCCTAGGAAGAAACACGGTATAGCCGAGCTGGGTAATAGGCAACCGGTAGTTCGGGGACTTGCATCGGGGATCGTTACCTGCGGTGCAAGGGTCCCGTTTGCCAGGCTATGTCCATGATGGCTAGTTAATGCCAGTGACCATTCATATAGATGTGTCGGCACGGGCGGCAATCCGCGTGTGTGCCTTTGGATTGAGTTGAGTTGAATGTGTATGCAGTTAGAAGACACAATGTCTGGGCCTAAGATTTGGCTACAACGAAGGCGATGTGCTTCGGCACGAGATGTGGCATCGGGTGTTAAGTCGTTGGTGTAGAGTTGCATGAGTTAGACTTGAGCTGTTGCGAGTTAAGTCGAGAAGGGCCGTAGGACAAGTTGGTGAAGTTACGTTGAGTTTCAGGACACGACCTCAAAATATGAGGCACGACCGTGCTGTCATAACACAAGTATGGATAAGTCAGTAAGTGGCGAGGCACTGAGTCGACTTGAGTTTAAGTCAGGAAACGCCGCAAGGCAAAGTTGGTCAAGTGACACTAAGTTCACAAGTCTTGATTGGGTCAGTTGGTGATCAAAGTAGCAAGGGCCGCGAGACGGCGATATGGTTAAGTCATATTGAGTTGCGAGGCACGGCATGGTGGATTTGTAGCACGGTCACACGGAAATGGAGGCTCATCGTGTAGTTGCGTCTCTGATTATGGGCCGAAAGACAAGCACGACTTGATAGGTTAACGTTGTTGGGTTGACGATGTTGTTGCAAGCACGGAATGGTCTTCAGACACAAAATATGTCAAGGCGTCTGTCCTAAAATTGATCCTAAGGCAAGAGTAGAAAGACAATCATAAAGGGACTATGTTGCACAAAAGTAAATCAAACGTGTCGGTTTTGTATGGGTGGGCGAGGAGCTCACTCCACCAGTACAGTTGAGTACTGACACCTACATAGTTTTCATGCGCAAGCACAGGTAGAAGCTCGTGGCGCGGAGCTCGCTTGGATGCGTCGAGGCACGGAGTTCCTTGGCGATTCGAAGCATGCGGCCGCATGGAGTCAAGACTTATACGGGACATAATGTATGGGCATCGCCTTCCGAAGCATCCGCTGGTTCAAGACTTGTATTGAGAGATGAGAGAGAGCTGAGTGAACTTGTAAAATGTCGAGAAGAGTGAGCTTTGAGTAACTGTAATCTTGGCCTTGCGCCCCCTTTGTAATCGTTGTTCCAATATCAATAAATGCGTCTTTTGAATGACTTGTGTTTTGTTCTAAAATTCCGCTGCTATTATTCAATGTTTCTGTTTGGGACTTCTGTGCGACGACCCCGTCGCAGCCGCTGTAATCGGCCGTTATGGAACCCGCCTTGCACGAGCGCAATCTAGGCTCGTGCGGCATCACGCCTTAGCGAGGACGATCGCTCCTACGGGAGCGGGGCGTGCCATAATGGTATCAGAGCACGGCTTTACGTCCTTGGACTATCGATTGAATTCTTTAACTCCGTTGTTTCCGCAAACTCTGAAGTGTTGCTTCCGCAAGTTGATATCGTTGGTGCGCTCTCTCTCAATTTTCCTACGGGATGTCCATACAATAAGTCTAAATAATTTGCAAAACGTAGGAGAACAGTTTTTGACAAGAAATGAAAAGATGGTTCGCGTAAGTACGGTTGGCTAAGTCGGACTGGACATATACACTAAAGTTGCGTCGACCTTAGAAAAGTCGAGTGCGGGAATTGAATAGTGTCGAGCAAGAATGAGTTGAACTCGATTGAGTAAATTGAGATGACTATCGATACGGGTGCTATCGAGCGACGATATCGTCGATGCGATATAGATGAGCGTGCTTGGAATTCGAGGAATGGTTCGAACGGGATTTGAAGAGTCGATTTAGATTCAAATGATAGTTTTGAGGATTTGTTGAATGACTTCATTCCTGAGTGGTGTATGCGATAGCCTCAGGAATGTCGATCGATCGATTGAGGATACGGGGTGCCAATGAGTCTATCAGCGAGCGTCGCGTGTTGCAAAACCGTAGATTGAGTACCGTTGAATAAGTTGTAGTCTTGAGATTTGACGAGTTGATTCAAACGACCTAGAAATTGATGTGCGCACGGGATTGAGGATTGCGCGAGGTATAAAACGCGAAAATGATTGAGTAGGTGAAATCAAATCGAGGAAAAAGTTAGGGTATACGAATGGATGACTTGATCAAGGAAATCGATAAGAATCGGATACGAAAAGTAGCACGACGAGAAGATAGCGTGCATGAAAAGTTTGATTCGAATGTTTGAAAATGACTCTAAAGATTTGATTGAATGTTGCTTGATGATTTGAGTTAGCAAAGGGACGATGCGAATTGAGGGAATACGTTGGTCGATGACTTAAGATAGACGGATAAACGATACGCGAATTTGGGTTTGAGAAAATTGATGTTGTGAATGATTCGAGGGATAATGATTGAACTTGAAATTGAATGTCGAGGAGATTATCCAGTCGGACGATAGCATCATTCGTACGACTCGAAATTGGTTGCAAAGGAAGATTGTCAGGTTACACATATCGTCGATGGTATTGAGGCGTATCAAAGATCAATATGCGACAACTCGGGGGTACTCTGACTCGACGAATGACGATCGTGCAAGTGTTATTGTTCGGTTGGATGCTATACTTAGGATTTTGATTGAGATGAATGTTGGATGAAAACAGAATTGTCTTGATGGTTACGCGGATAACCACAACGTCGACATTCTTGTTTTGCGCGAGCGCGACTCCAGCCTCGCACATGCGTCGCGTCGGATTTGGGGCGATCTTCTGCGTGAGCGCTGACATGGTGATTCATGTCGCAGGAATGATCGAACTCGGAAAAATCAGGACGCGGCAACTTTGATTGTCTCGACTTGTTGGCTTGATGCGAAGGTGAACTCGAGAATTTGTAGAACTTATGATTGACGAATGAATGAAACTTGAGGATTGAGTAGGTCCAATCCGCGCATCGAGAATGAACTAGTCTAGACACAAACAAGAGTTACGTCCCGATGAGGATGATTATCTCGCGGGAGCGTGCATGGTGATTCGTGCCCACCGTGGATAATCTGACTCGCGTGAGATCGGGACGCAATATATTGTTAAGTCGGACGACCTTGTGATCGATTACGTGAATTGGGATGAATGACTTAGGAAGTATAAAATGTGAATTATGGATTAACGATGAATTGTGTCGTAGCGTGCTTGATTTGAGAAAGATTGATAGGCGAACTATGTCGAACGTGTGTTCAAAGAGATAGACTATACGAAATGGCTTGATGAACGAGTGATATCGATACGTTAAGGAACTGGTTGAAACGTGAGTTATCGTAGGATGACTTTGCTGAAGGACTCAGACCCGTGCGACGAACGTTGGGATGTATGTAGGGAATCGATGCTCGAAGTTTAGAAATCGGAGTGATGCGAGCTTGGGTAGAAAATCCCGTACTATCAACTTGGTTTGACCTTAGGATGGGGTCAGTGTTGATATTGTTGTTTGGGAACTATGATTCCAATACTGACGAATGGCTTTAGCCTAAAGATATAGCGTAGCAGTTCGGAAGACGTCCCGGTGCGAAGCGATAGGATGTGTGGTGGCACCACTCTTGAGGCTCGGTTGACATGCATGTATATCAGGGACGCCCGAATATGTGCACGATCCGACTCGAGTGGTGATGGCGGATTCTCTATCACGAGGCCTGGCTGAAATGCATGTATTTTGGGGACGCCTAGAATATGTGCACGATCCAACTAAGTGATACGTTGAATCAAGTGAGACTTGAGGAACATGAAAGTGTCGAGGATTTTGAAAACGTGAGTTTCGAAGAAATGTTGATGGTAATGCGATTAATAGATTGAGACAAACTTGAACGTTGGTTGATCGGATGGATTGCCTAGAACTGAGTTGTCCGTGTGTGCGACGAGAGTAAGTTATCTGAGATATAGTTATTCGAGATAAAGGATAACCGTAGCACGAGCATGGCTCGAGTTGAAGAAACGCATAGGAGTAAATGTGTGCGAGAGTCCTTGAATGTAGAACAAAGTGATAAGACGATAAGTGTACTCAGTTAGTTTCGAGGACGAAACTTTTTCTGAGTGGTGTATGATATAGTGCCCCGTCCCGCTCAGTCAATCGGTGGAAGCGAAACGCCGACGGCATTCGGACTTAGCCTTGCAACGGCTGCTCGGAGACATCGCTCGGTCGAGGCGACCGCTCGCTCAGGTGGGGTAGTTTCGGTGAACTTGCCTCATCTTAGCCTTCACATAATAACTCGCGTGTTTTCAACATGCACAATAGGCTTGATAATAAAAGAGACGAATCCACATAGCTAAGGGAATAATCCCCACGGGTCGAAATGTGTTAGAATATGGAAAAAGGTCCCACGGTCGGCTTAGAATTGGTGCACAGCGTGATTTGAAAATGACACTCGGTCCTTCGTCCCGTGGCCTGGGAGAAGAAAAGTTTGTCTTCGACACAAAACTATGAACTTGTCTAAGTCATAGACGTTGTCCGCGTAAATTCTTAATAAAGCACGCACGCTTCCACTGCGCAAGGCTTGGCATAGCCTTTGCTCGTCCCTCGGGTTAAGTTGTAGGCTTGAGTAAGTTAGGCAAAGTTATGCCGGTCGACATAAGTCATTCCAAACATTGTTCCGCTCTTTTTGCGGTTGTCAAGTTAAATAGTCCTACGATTCCAAGGCCCGTCATATGAGGTATGACTTGGGCGATAGCGTTGCGTAGAACACGAGTTGGTTTAAGGCACGAGCCACAGTTGGTTCAGTGGAAAGTTAGCCACGGTCTGTCGATACTTAAGGAACACGTTATGTTCAAGTTAAGTTGGAAGGCTATGCAGTAGCCGTTCCCTGAGTTTAAAGAATGTTAAGTCTAAGCGATGGTTAGTCGCCGAGAGGAAATATGTCGGGACTGTAGGTCAGTCGCCGATGCAACCCTGGTTTGGGCTCTGCAAAAGAAGTGTGAAAAGTAGAAGAAGTAAAGCAAAGGAACTACGTGATGATGATGAGACCATGCAATTGCGTTAAGTCTAGAAGTTAGCGTAGGCGCGTGGTCTGGACAACTTGTCGACAAGGGCGATGTTTCTTCGAGCGGCAACCCGGGGCCACGGGACCGACTCGGGCTAGGAAGAAACACGGTATAGCCGAGCTAGGTAATAGGCAACCGGTAGTTCGGGGACTTGCATCGGGGATCGCTACCTGCGGTGCAAGGGTCCCGTTTGCCAGGCTATGTCCACGATGGCTAGTTAATGCCAGTGACCATTCATATAGATGTGTCGGCACGGGCGGCAATCCGCGTGTGTGCCTTTGGATTGAGTTGAGTTGAATGTGTATGCAGTTAGAAGACACAATGTCTGGGCCTAAGATTTGGCTACAACGAAGACGACGTGCTTCGGCACGAGATGTGGCATCGGGTGTTAAGTCGTTGGCGTAGAGTTGCATGAGTTAGACTTGAGCTGTTGCGAGTTAAGTCGAGAAGGACCGTAGGGCAAGTTGGTAAAGTTACGTTGAGTTTCAGGGCACGACCTCAAAATATGAGGCACGGCCGTGCTGTCATAACACAAGTATGGATAAATCAGTAAGTGGCGAGGCACTGAGTCGACTTGAGTTTAAGTCAGGAAACGCCGCAAGGCAAAGTTGGTCGAGTGACACTAAGTTCACAAGTCTTGATTGGGTCAGTTGGTGATCAAAGTAGCAAGGGCCGCGAGGCGGCGATATAGTTAAGTCATATTGAGTTGCGAGGCACGGCACGGTGGATTTGTAGCACGGTCACACGGAAATGGAGGCTCATCATGTAGTTGCGTCTCTGATTATGGGCCGAAAGGCAAGCACGACTTGATAGGTTAACGTTGTTGGGTTGACGATGTTGTTGCAAGCACGGGATGGTCTTCAGACACAAAATATGCCAAGGCGTCTGTCCTAAAACTGATCCTAAGGCAAGAGTAGAAAGACAATCATAAAGGGACTATGCTGCACAAAAGTAAATCAAACGTGTCGGTTTTGTATGGGTGGGCGAGGAGCTCACTCCACCAGTACAGTTGAGTACTGATACCCACATAGTTTTCATGCGCAGGTACAGGTAGAAGCTCGTGGCACGGAGCTCGCTTGGATGCGTCGAGGCACGGAGTTCCTTGGCGATTCGAAGCATGCGGCCGCATGGAGTCAAGATTTATACGGGACATAATGTATGGGCATCGCCTTCCGAAGCATCCGCTGGTTCAAGACTTGTATTGAGAGATGAGAGAGAGCTGAGTGAACTTGTAAAATATCGAGAAGAGTGAGCTTTGAGTAACTGTAATCTTGGCCTTGCGCCCCCTTTGTAATCGTTGTTCCAATATCAATAAATGCGTCTTTTGAATGACTTGTGTTTTGTTCTAAAATTCCGCTGCTATTATTCAATGTTTTTGGTTGGAACTTCTGTGCGACGACTCCGTCGCAGCCGCTGTAATCGGCCGTTATGGAACCCGCCTTGCACGAGCGCAATTTAGGCTCGTGCGGCATCACGCCTTAGCGAGGACGATCGCTCCTACGGGAGCGGGACGTGACAGTCGACCCCTGTTGGTAGTGTGAAATGAACACCGCGGGAGACACAGGGACTAACCCTTTTTTTTGGGGCGGGGTGTGTTTTGGGGGGTGGGGGGTTATCGTATCTTAATTGTCCATCATATAGAATTTATTGAAAAACAGGTTGGCTTAATTCTAATGAATTTACAAACTGAGACAATGTTAATTGTTGAAAATTTAAACAGGAGTTACTAAATAATATAGAATAATGTGAAATGAACACTGCAGGAGACACAGGGGGTGGGTTGGGTGTGTATGTTGTTGGGGGGGGGGGGGGGGGGAGCTCGGTCGGCCTATGTTGGTCGACCCCTGTTGGTAGTGTGAAATGAACACCGCGGGAGACACAGGGGGTGTGTGGGGTGTGTATGTTGGGGGGGGGGGGGGGGGGGGGGGGGTTGGGGGGGGGGGGGGGAGGGGAGAGGAGCTCGGCCTAGGTTGGTCGACCCCTGTTGGTAGTGTGACAAGTATATCAATTATACTTTCTAGAATAATGTGAAATGAACAAACAATTTAAAATATTCTAAATTAAGCACAATGAAAGTAAAGGCAAGTAAAAGGTAGAGGATATATAAATCCAAATGCAAAGACGACGGTTTATACTGGTTTACCCAACTTAGGGTTTGTCCAGCTACTTCTCCCCTCAGGATTTCACTATCAAGCGGTAAGATGATAGACTATGCTGCAGGGAATCCCAACCATCTATGTGGCACATTAAATGAAAGAGTGATTCTGGAATCACAACCCAACACCTGTACAAATCAGTGTCTTGATGAACGTCTTGCATTGCAAGCTAAAAACAATATTCATTACCAAGAGGCGATTGAGATTTCAAAACTTATGTTCCTGTTTTAGTTTTGACTGGACCACTTGGCCTTGCTGACCGTTGTTTGAGTATCTTTCTTTGGAAGTGCAGGAAATCTCGCCAGATGGGAGGTTCATTGCTAGTGCAGATCGTGACTTCAAAATTCGCGTACTTTCACCATCCGAAAGCTTAAAATGTCTAATAACTCCACTGTTTTGGTTCGATCTAACAGGCTAATGGACCTTTTTTTTTACTCTATGCAGATTACCATGTTTCCTAGAAAACCTCTAAAGCTTGCAAATGAAATTCAAAGTTTCTGCCTTGGTCATACAGAGTAAGATTTATTAATGATCTTATTTTCTATGTACCCATTTTGTCTAGGATTAGCTCTATTGCTAACACTTGCCAAGCTGGCATGTCAACATCTTTGGTTCGTCAACTTAAGGAGAATTACATGTTACCTTACGATGACCTATACCTTTACAAACCAGTTTGATGACTCATTTTGTTTGAAGAAGTATATGGTGCATCTATGTTGTGAAAAATATGTTTCTGTCAAGGCATCCAATTATTCATCAATTATGTTAACTATTAGAAGGAGTTAGTTCTAAAACTTAAGTCATTTTTCTATTGAGTTCTAGTTGTAAATGGAGATTTTCCCTTGGAAGATGCATATTTTAACCTGTCTAACTTGCTTTCACCTTAGAGCACCACAATGGGAAGACTCGTGATCTTCAAAATTATCTGTGTATATATTAGTTGTAATTATGATGTTTTCATATCCTGAATCCAGAATCCATAAATTAGAATTGAATCCTGACACAGATCTTATCTAAAAGTTAAAATCCTAGATGACCAGATTGGAAATCCACAACTGGATCCGGTATCTATTCACGGCTGGCTCCGATTCACGCTCACAGCTAGTCCATTTACCTATAATATTATATGTAAATAAGCAAATATCCTCTTATTTATTTCAAGGAAAATGTTAAATAGAAAGAATTGTCGGAAAAAGTCAGTTTCAATAATAAATTGGAACTTCCAGTCTGTTCATAATGTTGCATTCAAAAGAATTTATGCCCACAACCTTTATTATATGCAATAACCTATGTTACACGGACACGGATAGGACATGGCACTTACTTTAGTGTGTCCGCGTTAGGGGTGAGCATTCGGTCAGTTCGGTCAAATTGTACCTGCTTTTTATGAAACCGAGTATAGACTGAACTGTTTTATTTAGGAACCGAATCAGACTGATTTTGTCTGTAACTGAACTAAACCGAACCAAAACAGTTAGGTCAAGTTGGTTGGATCATTTTGACTGGGCCCATTGCATAATGGGCCGGACTAGAATTAAATTATAGTCCAGCTAATTTTCCAGAATCACAAATATATAAATCAAATCAATTTCTAAATATATAAATATAGAAATAGAGTGACAAAAAAACAAGCAGGGCAATTTTGATAAAACTTACAGATATTATCTTATTACACAATACAAGCTGCCAATTGTAAACAATTATTCAGAATGACTAATGATAAAACTAACAAATTACAAATGTATTACTCAATACAATCAGAAGCTGACAATTTGTCAGAATGACTACACATAAAACTCAATATACAACACAATACAAAAGACATTTTTTCACTTACAACTTAATTACATGATCCATTTTCTACTGACAACTTATTGCAACTTATAACACAAGTTACACAGTACAAGCCACTGGCCATGGGTCCAAGCCTTCAAGCCTGACTCCTCCAAGGTTCTTTTCCTCTCTAAAATGCCAAATCAACTTAAACAAGGTTCCAGAAGGCAAGACCAAATCAACTTATGCAATCTGCAGTATAACAAAATACTGGATCTGTTACATTTTAGAAGGCATGACAATTGACATAGTATATTGTTGCATTTTAGCTACAACAAAGATTTTTACTTCAACCAATGTAGTATATTGGTATATGCAATATAACTGAATGTGTTACATTTTAGAAGCCATACTTGATGTAGTGCTAGCTTTCACTGTATATATATATATATATATATATATATATATATATATATATATATATATACTTCAAGTGAGAGTTTATTAATGTATGCAATATAGCTTACAAGAACAAAAAAGAGAGAAACTTACTAGAAGAAAGAGCCAAAGAGAAGCAACATGCCAACTTGAGTTAATTAGTAAACATGGTTCCTTTCCCCTCCAAATTCTCACTTTTCACTTCAGGTTCCAGAAAAGAGAAGAGAACTAATTGCTGCAATATAACAAAATCACTGAAAGAGAGGTATAGAAATTTTAGAAGGTTTAGATGGCTTTTTATGCATCAATGGGTGCAATGTAGTATGTGTTCCCATTTCTTAAGCGTAATCATCATGCCGACTTTCAACAAATAAATGAAAGGTAAAGTGCATATGAAGAGCTGACAGAGTCACAGAACATTTCAGTTAAACTTGAACAATGTTCCAGAAAGACGAACCAAATCAACTTCTGCAGTATAACAAAGTGCTGAATGTGTTAAATTTTAGAAGGCTCAAGTGGCCCTTTATGCATCATGTTAACATGCCAATTTGCCAACAACATTCCACATCAAAAATTGGTTACTGCTTACATGCCCCCTAGTTCAAGCAACATAACAGATATAAACTTACAATAACCAAAAGGAGACGGATAGAAACTTACAATAACCAAAAAGAGCCAAAGAGAGGCAACATAAAGTTGCCAACTTCAGTTAATGAGAAAGCAGTAAATAGGGTTCCTTTCTACTCCAAATTCCCACCCTTCACTTCAGGTTCCAGAAATGAGGAGAAATACTTGTTGCAATATAACAAAATCCAAGGTAGTCAAAGACGCGAATCGCACTCGAGGTGCAAAGGGTCCATATCGCACTAGGTACAAGGCGCGCACTTAAGGTGCGCACCCGAGTGAAGGGCGCAAAAATAAAATATAATAAAAATATACATAAATAAATAAATTAGTAATTTAAGAAATAAAATCAAATAACATATTAAAACCAACAAAAACATGTTAAAACATAACCAAGTGAACTACCAGAGCAACAACAAAACCAACAAGAATTGTGTTTTCTGACAAGAAGTAATAAAATGATAGGAACACAAATTGTAAAATAAAAGTAGAACCAATAAAACATTCATTCATTTTTATCAAACCCCATCAAATCAACATCACCACCAATACTCCCATGACTATCATTTTCTGCGAGGTGAACCCATAGAGCCAAAAAAGGAGAGCAAATACATAAGACACACCTTTACTTGTTGGCACCTTGGCGCGCCTGGAGAAGGCGCTTCGTGCTTTTGACTACACTGACAAAATCAATGAAAGAAAGTGAGGAATATAAATTTTAGAAGGCTCATATGGCTTTTTCTGCATCAATGGGGATGCAGTATAGTATCAGTTTTTGCCTTTCTCAAGCCACCATCATCATTGCCACTTTCTCATATCACATGTTACTAGCATTTTCAAGAAAAAGAAAATAACTAAAAGAGTATGATTCATGCAGAAGTGCACTGCAGCTATACATACCCCCCACCAGTCGCAGTGAAAGAGCTTAAATGTTAGAGCAGTATCCCCAAGGACCTAAACCTCTACAAGTGCACAGTCAGACACACTACTAGTGCACTGCAACAAATACATACCCCCACCAGCATTGAGCAACTTTCTTATCAGCATTTATCTTTAGATAATAGATTTCAAGGCGCATATCATGAGACTGATGAGAGAAATAGCAATTTAAGTATCTAACAAGCTACTGACAAGAGCATAAGATCATAAGTAAACTGAGGTACTGAACAATATCCAGAAGTGCACAGAGAACTCAGAACTGAAAGGAACTTAAGAGCTTTAGAGTTAGAGCAATATCCCAAAACCTCTGCAAGTACACGGAGCAGTATCTCAAAGCCTAAGTAAACTTAGTATCCCAAAATCTAAGTACACTTAGTAAACTGTGCAAGTACAACCCCAAAGCCATGCCTAATTGGCATTTAGTTACAACAACACACAACCGCAAAGGACCAAAGTATTTGTGCCAAATGCGAAATATGGATAAGCAAAGAGTAATCAAATGATTCAAACCTCACTTGATGTTGATGTCATCGTCATCGTCATCTTCCCAAATCTAAATGAGAATGAGAGATTGAAAAAGTTAAAAACAATACAAATCTAAATGAGAGAATCGAATACAATTTAATAATATATAATTACAAATTTCAATTTGATAGAGGGCTTCAAGATATTCTTAAATAATGAATAAAATAGGTCGATCCGAAGGCAAACCATCCGATTCCAACTTGTGTTTCTTGAATTGTGCTTTCATAAACCTTTGCAAGTACAAGTTGTATATAAGATGATTTTCACTCGAAGTTTGAGTCTTTTCACCTTCTCTTTCATGGAATCGCTCTTCTCCACACCATATAGATGATTAAGAGTATATTCAAGATACTCCAACTTATGTCGGGATCAAGAATCGGTGTCCTAAATATAGCCATATTCATCTTCTCGATGTCTCCTCAACACTTACCATACTTTTATATTATTTTATCCGTCATAATAGACAATTTAAAGTTGTCGCTACCCTTTAAAACGAATAAAAGTAAATCAATAGATGTGATCTCATGAAAGAAATCATTGCAAGTGACATATAAGGAAGTCGAGGTATCGTAAAAGTATTAATCTTGTTCTTTGGATCTCTCAAAGACTATTTCAAACTTTTATGCCGCGTCTAACATAAAAAATGTGGAGTTCCAATGAGTGCTCATATCAAGAACGATTTTTTGCTTTCGACAGTCTTTAGATTTTTGAATCAACTAGGAGATTCTCGCATAATGAACCGCATGTGTAAATATTTGTATTGTAGAATGTTATTTCCCAAATTATGAATCCTTTTGCTCAAATAAGGAATACCAATATCATTAGAACTAGCATTATCAACCGTGGTGATTACTATCCTATCAATAGCCTAATCAAGCTAATATTTGTCAATTGTTTTTCCCATGGCCTCGCCTTTATGACTAGAAATTGGAGAAAAGTTTGTTATTCTTTTCTCACAACACATAATTGCTTTTTTGCAAGTATGTTGGCACATCCATCGTAGGACAAACCATTTGTTTGGGATCTTTAAAGTATACCTTCAACTTACTCCTTTTGCTAGAGTAAAGATCAAAAGAGTCTCGTGCAACTGTTCATCTTAACATGATACGAAAACTATTACACACAACACTCATAAAGTGTATAAAGTCCTCACACTCCACAAACCGAAATAGAAGCTCATCAATAATCACCATACGGGTCAAAGCCTTCATCACATTCTCTTGATTAAATTTCCAACTAGAGATAATACTTATGTTATCCTTGCCTTTTGCATTCGGTTGCAATCTCAATACTGATTGATTAGGTTGATAATTTTTTGGTTTGACGGGGCATGAAAGCCATTGATTTTTCACAGAAGTGGTTCTATTTATTTTAGTGTCACAATATTATTGTTGTTCACAAATTGTTACAAGTAGCTATTTGACGTCCTTCCTTGTCCTTGAATTGTACTCTACCCAATGTGGAGCTCTTGGCTTCATTGACTTTCTAGTTAACCTAAGCTTCAAATTAAATTTAGAAATAAAACATGCTCATTTGTGGCTCAGGAACTTATTCCCTTCACAACAATAGTTGGTGGTTTACATTCACCTCCTTTCCGCATTTAAAAAATGAAATACAAATAACAATTTTAAATAAAAATTAAAAAATACGCAGATTGCATGAGTATGAAGTTGATGTCATTGATTGATGCAACAAATACCCTGTTAAAAATCACGCAATAAGGTGATAAACCCAACTAGAGGGTATAGTAACCCTACGCATGAGAAGTGAGTTCCACAAACCTATTAATACATGTTCTTATCACTGTATCAGTTCTTATCAGTGTACCTAAAACCAGCAAAGATATGTTCTTAACAAAGTGCAGTATTAGTTAGTAAACCCCATTCTTATGGGGATAGAAGTTAGAAATTCCGTTCGAACTTAGAATACAATAATCGTATCAGTCTATCGAAGAACATATACAAATATTATGTTCTTATTAGTTATCAAAAGATAATAAAACTTTTCTTAAAAGTTAAAACACTGTACCCACTAGTTCACTACCCTAACAGAAACTCCAAAATTCTGTTCTTATCAGTTATCAATTTATCAAAAGATAATAAAACACACTTAAGTCCAGATAATCGAAAAAATACAGCAAAATGACATAACACACTAGTCTTAGATAATCAACTTATCAAAATAATAGAAGACACTAAATCCAGATAATCAAAGTGATACTTAGAGCGAGAATCTGACTGAGAGAGATAAATCACTAATCAGAGTTTTCAGACAATAATGTCCAGACAGAAAAATCTGCAAAAACAATTTACACAAACTAATTATCAAAGAACTTTCATGGCAAAACATAGAATTATCTTCTGCTAAATATCTCAACTACTACATGTTATAATGTTCAGAATCTTCAGATATGTTAAAGACTAAAGCACATACAAAGGGAGAGCAGAACAATTCCAATTCTAGCAAAATTCTTTGAATTCTGAAACCCAAACCAAATAAAATTGTTCTTAGATAGTTAATAAAGAAAAATAAATTATGAAGTTACGAGTTACTTAGTAGATGAATGAGAAACTCAAGTTCAACTGAGATCAAAATATTAAAAAGCCAACTATTAATAAAGAAAAAATAATAATAGTTTTTTAAAAATTAACAAATTCTAGAGAGTTTTAGGGTTAGTTTTTTTCGAAGAAGGTAAATATTATAGATAAACACGATGATTACAACTATGATCTAGCCCAAATTACAAAGAACTTCATCTAGGATCTAGAATATCTATGTCAGCATCTATATTTCTTTATACAACAAATATACTAAGGGAGAGCCCCTCAAATATACGCTGATTTCGTTCCCTCCACATATGCGAGACAATAGATTATTCTGAGCCGTTGGTAACCTCTCGCTCCTTTACCCTTCTGAACTTTAACACATTCAAAACGGAGAAGAGACGTCTATCCTGCCGGATGGAAATACCAAATTTAGACCTCTGGGCACTCCAGCTATCCTAGACAAAGTCACACTCAAAAAATATATGATCCCTAGACTTGTCCTCTTTTCCACATAAGCAGCAGTTAGTATCCTCACAGGGAATCCCAAACTTGGTTAGTCTGTCCCGTGTAAGGAGTTTATTCCTGATCATTTTGTAAAGGCATTATGTCCTTGACTGCCGTTCCTTTGGTCCAAACCACCTCCGCCCAGTCTACCTCCTCATGGATGGTCCTGATTTGGTTCAAAGCCATACTGAACTTGAAGGTTCCGCTCTCCATATCTTTCCAAATCCAGTAATCTTCCATCCCCTGTCGATCAATCTCTACCGCACGTATGTCTTCTGATATATATATATATATATATATATATATATATATATATATATATAGAGAGAGAGAGAGAGAGAGAGAGAGAGACAAATCAGGGTAGAGAACTAGAAATTTCTTTCAGACGAGAGAGTTGTTGCTTGGGAAAGAGAGTTTAAGGTTAGGGCTGGATTCGTTGCAATATATAGGATGAGGATATATAGGTAAATTACTAAGTATAATTTGGTTTTCAAATCGGGTCAGTAACCCGAACCTGAACCGATAAACCATAATTTTAAATCTCAAACCAAAAACCAAACACGCTACTTGAAAACCAAACCATATGTGATATTTCTGTTCAATTGGGGCCAGTTTTCGTTTTTAAACCGAGGTATGCTCTTTCCTAGTCCTATGCATTTTGGAGTGTCCGTGGTGTCTGATACGCATCCGACACAGGGCTATATTTTTGGAGTGTCCGTGCTTTCCAGGCAATAACTGAACCTAAAGTTTGAACATTTCAAAAGCAAAGCTGTTACTGGACCTGACAGCTGAGTACTTGGATTGAAATCAACTCCATCTAGTTATGCAAGTCCTTATTGATTTAACTAAGATTCAAACTTATTAACTGATTGCTTGAATGATATTTCAGGCTTTCAGCTGCACATTTTCTGCATATGCAGTTTGATACATCATACATCAACCTTTTGCTATTTAACCATTCCGAACATGATCTCTGATGTAATATTTCCGTTTTTAATCTGTAGTTATAAAGCCTTTTAAATTAAAAGCATTTGGTTCACTAGTGTAATTTTTTTTTACCAGTTTGCTGATACTGACCAGTCTTTGGTGGCAGCTTTGTTTCGTGCCTTTCCTTTGTATGTCCTCCAGATTACTCTGAAGGATTTCTCTTGTCTGGAAGTGGGGATGCAACAGTGGGTACATTATTAGATTACTGAGAAACGTATATTAACATGTTTTCTGAATTCAAAGTGTGTCATTACATTTATTTGATTGTACAGGTACGCTTGTGGGATTATAAATCTGGGTGCCTTCTTGATACTTGTGAAATTGGAGAAAAGGTAGGTTCTTTGTCATATCTGTACACTAGGAGTATATATAGGCAATGCTAGTTACGTTATCACATAACTATCTTCATAGTGATTAAACTTTTTTAAGTGACACATTGAATAAGGAAGAAAATAAGTGATAGAAACTTATAATGTGAGCAAATTTGAGTTCATATTAACAAAAATCATAGTTACTGGGAAGAAGGATGCTTTTCTTACTGAAATTCTGTGATCCAGTCTAACTCATCCATCTCACTGATTCGTTGCGTCTTTATGGACTGGGTGTAGTGCCCCGTCCCTACATCGTGCCCCGTTCTCGTCCACGGGGTGCGCGAGAAAGGAACACTGTCGCTATCGATTCGGTCGGGACCGATAGGTCAGAATCGGCCGAGTCGATCGATCGGGAACGGTTGAATTAAGATCAATTCCACGTTATGGAATGGCTTCTTCGGAATCAAGTCCCATATTCAGCGGGTTGCGCCTCAAGGATTGGCTCTGCGGCTGAGTCGGGAGAGACCTCCCGTTGCTCTGGTTTTCATGCCACACTTGATTTGGCTTTGGTTTTGGTTTTCGTGAATACGTTTTCGTGAATGTTTCCGATGGGTTTTCGTGACTTGCGTTTTCGAGCTTCGCATTCATATCGAAATTTCTTGAATTATACAGTGTTCTAATCGGTTGCTTATGCGATTGCAGGTGATCGCGTAGGCGACATCAGCGCAGCCAACCAGTCGCTCGCTTGAAGCAAGTCTAAGGCGAGTGGCTGACCTCCTTCGCCTCGTCCCTCTACTTCAAAATCAATATGAAGTTAAATGAATGCTTGTCATAATAGTGTAGAATCAAAGAAATCGTGGCACGATTCTTTACGAAACACTTGCTATCAAACTGCCGGTATTGAAAATGGAAAACGTGCTTTCTTATGCAATTCCACTTAGCCTATGCAAAACAATGAATGAATCGATTAACGTTTATCGCAACGATACGGCTAAGTGAGCAAATCGACTAAGTTCAAAAGAACGGCTAAGTTTCGCACATAAAAGAGAAAGGATAAGGTTCTAGAAAAAAGAGAGAATTTTTCAAGACTCTGCAAAATGGTTATTGGACAACTTGTCGACAAGGTGTAGTTTCCTCGAACGGTTGCCTAGGTCAAGGGACCGATTCGGTCCGGGAGGAACGAGTATAGCAAGCGCCAACCTTACATCGACGTGGATTATTCGGGAACTTTCACACAGGGCTCGCTACCCGCCGCGAAAGGGTCGCCGTCTAACCCGGCTATAGCCCGTGATGGCTTGACATTGCCAGTGACTTTCACACCCTTTCACTGCTTAACAAATGCACGTGACACGGGATGAATATGATAGCTTCTTAATGTTATACAATTTCATATGCTTGCCTCAAAACATGTTAACATGCAAATCGAGCAGGATGGTTAGAAAGATCACAGAAATAGCTAGCTAACATGTTTATAAAACTTCTTGAATTAAATGCAGAGCTTGGATTTTAATTAGTCATTCGCCAGTACATGTGATCGTACTGATCCTCGCTCTTTGTAGGTCCCGCGCATCAGGAAGGACGCGCCAACTAGCTCGACGACGTTCGTGATTTTGAAGCTTTGGTCGCGCGTCGAAGACTTGTCCCCGCGACTCCACTTTTGAAGGCTCTCGACAGTCCAAGAAAGATGGCTCAGCGTCCCTCTATTCCAGGTCACTGGAATACTCTGATGTATATTGAGGGATGTGTGCATTGTATAAAACGACTATCTCATTGGCACTCTTTTGTAATTGAGTCATGTTGTAGCCCGCGCGGCATGAGTCCTGTACTGGAGTCTGTAAATGATGTTCATTATCAATAAAGATCAAAGTTTCTATTACTTAATGTGTGTTTCAATTTGTCTGCGTACTCTCTTAGATCTCGTGTCTCGGATTACCTTATGACTATGCCTTGTGCGATCGCAAACTAGGTTCGCACGACATCATACCCGGGGGACGACTATCGATTCGACGGAATCGGGACGTGACTTAATGGTATCAGGACACCGCTTTACGTCCTTGGCCGCCAGTGTCGAGTTTCTAGTCTCAAACCGTTGACCTCTCGTCAATGAGATGAGTTGTTCCATACGCTGAACCCAGAAAATTTTTGAAACTAACGAGAGTTGCCTTTCTTTTCCCTGCAGTTGCGGGAGCTCGGGCGGAGGACGAGACGAGCGCTTCCAGCGGCTCGAGTAGTTCTAGACCCGAGCATTCCGTCAACCCAACGGGGATGACGCCTACCGTAGCCGGATCTTCCGACGACCCGATGCAACGGATGCTGCAGATGCTCAAAATGCAGCAACGCCAAAACGAGCTCCATCGTCAGCAAGCGGAGGCTCGTCAGACCCAATTCGAGAATCGGTTCGAGGCTCAATTCAAGCTGCAGCAACAGCAGCTGAATACACTCCAGCAGATCGTGCAATCGATCGTGGTCAACAACAATTCAACGATGACGCCTGCCGTGACCGAGCCTGCGGTTCGATCCAACGAAGCTGAACCGGAGGCGCCCGTGCTCTCACCTGCGGCACCGAGAAGTTCTAACTTCGATGTGTCAAAATTCACAAAAAGCTGCCGCACTTCCTTCAACGGCACAGAAGATCCCTCCGTGGCGATCGACTGGTTGAAGGAGCTGGAAGACAAGTTCGAGCTTCTGGGTGTCGAAGACTCGAAGAAAGTCGCGTGTGCTTAACTCCTATTTTGAATAAACGCGCACGATTGGTGGGCTGTGCAGAAGCGGACTATTCGACGTGAAGACGGGACGATGGCGATCTCCTGGACTACATTCAGAAATGCGCTCGAGACCAAATATCTTTCTGCAGCCGTGCGACAGAAAAAAGAAAACGAATTCATGCAGTTGAGGCAAGGGAATATGACAGTGTGACAATATGCGACCGAATTCAACAAACTGGCCAAATTTGCTGGAGCCTATCTACCTACCACTGCAAGTCGAGCCCGACGATTCGAAGTGGGGCTGTGTTCCACTATTCGTGCTCATGTCTCGGTGCCTGAATACAAAACCATGGGCGAGGCACTCAACCATGCCCTCCGTCTGGAGTCCGAGTATCCTCCTGCTACTATGGCGCTGTTCACTTTAATAACAAATGCCATAGTAATGCGGGAGGCAACAATCCGCACAAGCGTCAAAATCGCGGCAACGGAGGCGGCAACCAGACGAAGGATCGAATAGTCTGCAATTTCTGCCACAAAGAGGGGCACATGGCCAACGAGTGCCGATTGAAGAACGGAGCATGCTTCGGGTGCGGCCGAATGGACCACATCGCACGCAACTGTCCGGAGAAGTTAAACTAGCGCCCCCAACAACATCATCAGAACCGAGGCCAAGCACCTCGGGCTCCACCTACCGCACAACAGAATGGCCAAAACCGTCGCCCCAATGCTCAGGGCCGCGTCTACGCCATGACTCGAGATGAAGCGTTCGCATCTGACACAGTCGTGACAGGTATACTGCAATTCAATAATAAACCTGCTCGTGTATTGTTTGATTCAGGTGCCACACATAGTTTTATATCGATGGATTTCACCGCCGAGCACAAGTTTCCCCTGACACCGCTAGGTCTCGATCTTACTGTTAACGTACCGTCGGGCATGCCACTACTTGCAAATTTAGTCTGCGGAGACGGAATCATCTGTATAGGTGGTCAAAAGATCAGTCTTGATGCGATAGTTCTAGATATTAAAGACTACGACATCATTCTGGTGATGGATTGGCTCGGGCCGTGCAACGCAACCATAGACTGTGCTAAAAAGAGGGTCACATTCCGTATACCTGAAGTGCCTGAATTCTGCTATTCGTGTGGTGAGACGTCGCCGACCTGCATGGTGATCTCCGCAATATCTGCTCGACGGATGCTGCATGCCAGGTGTGAAGGCTATCTAGCGTCCGTTCGAGACATGGGACATGATGGTGCAAACGCGGGTCAGATCGACGTTGTGGTAGAATTTCCAGATGTGTTCCCGGACGAACTGCCCGGCATGCCACAAGATCGAGAGATTGAGTTCACTATTGATACATTCTCCGATACCCGACCGATCTCTAAAGCCCCGTACAGAATGGCCCCTGCAGAGCTTAAAGAACTCAAAGTACAATTGCAAGAGTTGCTCGACAAGGGATTCATTCGACCCAGGGTCTCGCCATGGGGAGCGCCCGTGCTATTCGTCAAGAAAAAGGATGGCTCACTGCGTCTTTGTATCGATTACCGCGAGCTGAATAAAGCCACCGTCCGGAACAAATATCCCCTGTCCCACATAGACGATCTGTTTGATCAGCTGCAAGGAGCTACAGTGTTGTCTAAAATTGATCTGCGCTCGGGTTACCATCAACTCAAGATCAAGCCGGACGATGTGCCAAAGTCTACATTTCGCACTCGATACGGCCATTACGAATTCCTGGTAATGCCGTTCGGCCTAACGAACGCCTCTGCCGCTTTCATGGATTTGATGAATCGGGTGTTCCGACCATTCCTCGACAAGTTCGTAGTAGTCTTTATTGACGATATACTCGTCTACTCGAAGAATAGGCAGCAACACACGAGCACCTACGGACCGTGCTTCAGACCCTTCGAGAAAATCAGTTATATGCGAAGCGAAGCAAATGTGAATTCTGGCTGAGCAATGTCGCATTCCTCGGACACATCATTTCAGCTGAAGGCATTGCAGTCGATCCAAAGAAAGTTGAAGCCGTTGTCGATTGGAAACGGCCAACGTCCGTCGGCGAGATTCGAAGTTTTCTTGGCTTAGCGGGATACTACCGACGCTTCGTGAAAGACTTCGCGAAGATCGCATCGCCTCTGACTCGTCTCACCCAAAAAGGAGTCGCATTTGAATGGTCAGACGACTGTGAAGCTTCATTCAAAGAGTTAAAGCAACGGCTCGTCTCAGCCCAGATACTCGCACTTCCAGAAGGGACTGAGGGTTTCCAGATATTCAGCGACGCGTCCGGTCAGGGCTTGGGGTGTGTGCTGATGCAGCGGAACAAGGTGATATCTTTTGCTTCCCGACAGTTAAAGCCGCACGAGAAGAACTACCCTACTCATGACCTGGAGTTAGCGGCGATTGTGTTCGCGTTGAAATTGTGGCGTCACTATCTTTATGGCGTGGCGTGCACGATTTATATCGATCACAAGAGCCTCAAGTATCTATTCATGCAGAAGGAACTGAACTTACGGCAAATGCGTTGGCTTGAACTGATCAAGGATTACGACTTGACTATTGACTATACGCCGGGAAAGGGAAATGTTGTGGCGGACGCGCTGAGTCGGAAGTATATTGCCTCGCTATCCATCGACCGCAGACTGCTATGCGACCTAGAAGAGATGGACATCGAACTCCGAGTCCGATTCAGGAATGTGCAGTTGGCAAAGTTGCAGTTAGAGCCGAGCTTGCAAGAAAAGATCAAGACCGCTCAGAAGGACGATCCGTACCTGAAGAAAATGCGAGTGCTAATCTCGACGGGTAGGACGACCGACTTTGCTGAAGACGAAACCGGCATGCTTCGATTGAAGGGTAAGCTATGCGTTTCGGATGATTCAGAACTTAGAAAGGAGATATTGTCGGAGGCGCACTATGCGAAGTACACCTTGCATCCCGGTAGCACGAAGATGTACAAGGACCTCCGCACAAACTTCTGGTGGCACGGAATGAAAAGAGATGTGGCACTCTTCGTGTCGCAATGCATGGCCTGTCAGCAGGTGAAAGCTGAGCACCAGAGACCGGACGGGGAGATGCAGAATCTGGCGATTCCGGAATGGATGTGGCAGCACGTGTGCATGAATTTTATTGTTGGTCTGCCGAAGACGTCGGAAAATGATGCCATCTGGGTCATCGTCGATCGATTAACCAAGTCAGTACACTTCATTGCCATTAAAGTTGCTTGGAGCGTTGATCGCCTGGCGCAGATTTATCTTGATGAGGTAGTACGACTGCACAGAGTTCCAGTATCCATCGTCTCTGATCGGAATTCACGGTTTATGTCGCGATTCTGGAGTAGCCTTCAGTCGGCTCTAGGTACCAAGTTGCAGTTCAGCTTGGCTTACCATCCTCAGACCGACGGCCAAACGGAGCGCGTCAATCAGATTCTCGAAGACATGCTACGACTCTGCGCAATTGACTTCAAATCAAGCTGTGATGTTCATCTACCTCTGGCTGAATTTGCATACAACAATAGCTATCAATCCAGCATCCAAATGGCGCCGTATGAAGTCTTGTACGGACGAAAGTGTCAATCACCCATTTGCTGGGACGAAGTCGGAGAGCGGCAGATTCTTGGTCCGGAACTGGTGGAACAGACTGTGCAAAAAGTTCGGCTCATTCGGGAAAGATTAAAGACCGCGCAGAGTCGTCAGAAAAGTTATGCGGATGTTCATCGTCGGCCCCTCGAGTTTCAAGAAGGCGATCACGTGTTTCTCAAAGTGTCGCCCATGCGAGGAGTTACTCGGTTCGGCGCGAAGGGAAAGTTGAGTCCGAGATTCGTTGGGCCGTTCGAAATACTCGAGCGGGTCGCCCCAGTGGCCTATAAAATTGCCCTACCGCCGGCGCTAGAAGGTGTACACAATGTCTTCCATGCCTCTCAGTTGCGAAAGTACGTGCACGACCCTAGCCACGTGGTAGATTTTGGCCAGCTGGAGCTGAAGTTCGACTTATCCTACGTTGAAGAGCCAGTTCAAATCTTAGAACGCAAGAATAAGCTGCTGCGAAATCGAGCGATCCCTCTCATCCGCGTCCTCTGGAGGAACCATTCGGTCGAAGAGTCGACGTGGGAGCTTGAATCGGAAATGAAGGAAACTTTCCTTCATTATTCTCGTAGAGGTAGGTTCTATCCTTAAGTTTCGAGGACGAAACTTTTTATTAGTTGGTTATGGTGTAGTGCCCCGTCCCTACATCGTTCCCCGTTCCCGTCCACGGGGTGCGCGAGAAAGGAACACTGTCGCTATCGATTCGGTCGGGACCGATAGGTCGGAATCGGCCGAGTCGATCGATCGGAAACGGTTGAATTAAGATCCATTCCACGTTATGGAATGGCTTCTTCGGAACCAAGTCCCATATTCAGCGGGTTGTGCCTCAAGGATTGGTTCTGCGGCTGAGTCGGGAGAGACCTTCCGTTGCTCTGGTTTTCATGCCGCACTTGATTTGGCTTTGGCTTTGGTTTTCGTGAATGCGTTTTTCGTGAATGTTTCCGATGGGTTTTCGCGACTTGCGTTTTCGAGCTTCGCATTCATATCGAACTTCCTTGAATTACACAGTGTTCTAATCGGTTGCTTATGTGATTGCAGGTGATCGCGTAGGCGACGTCAGCGCAGCCAACCAGTAGCTCGCTTGAAGCAAGTCTAAGGCGAGTGGCTGACCTCCTTCGCCTCGTCCCTCTACTTCAAAATCAATATGAAGTTAAATGAATGCTTGTCATAATAGTGTAGAATCAAAGAAATCGTGGCACGATTCTTTACGAAACACTTGCTATCAAACTGCCGGTATTGAAAATGGAAAACGTGCTTTCTTATGCAATTTTACTTAGCCTATGCAAAACAATGAATGAATCGATTAACGTTTATCGCAACGATACGGCTAAGTGAGCAAATTGACTAAGTTCAAAAGAACGGCTAAGTTTCGCACATAAAAGAGAAAGGATAAGGTTCTAGAAAAGAGATAGAATTTTTCAAGATTCTGCAAAACGGTCATTGGACAACTTGTCGACAAGGTGTAGTTTCCTCGAACGGTTGCCTAGGCCAAGGGACCGATTCGGCCCGGGAGGAACGAGTATAGCAAGCGCCAACCTTACATCGACGTGGGTTATTCGGGAACTTTCGCACAGGGCTCGCTACCCGTCGCGAAAGGGTCGTCGTCTAACCCGGCTATAGTCCGTGATGACTTGACATTGCCAGTGACCTTCACACCCTTTCACTGCTTAACAAATGCACGTGACACGAGATGAATATGTTAGCTTCTTAATGTTATACAATTTTATATGCTTGTCTCAAAACATGTTAACATGCAAATCGAGCAGGATGGTTAGAAAGATCACAGAAATAGCTAGCTAACATGTTTATAAAACTTTTTGAATCAAATGCAGAGCTTGGATTTTAATTAACCATTCGCCAGTGCATGTGATCGTACTGATCTCGCTCTTTGCAGGTCCCGCGCATCAGGAAGGACGCGCCAACTAGCTCGGCGACGTTCGTGATTTTGAAGCTTCGGCCGCGCGTCGAAGACTTGTCCCCGCGACTCCACTTTTGAAGGCTCTCGACAGTCCAAGAAAGATGGCTCAGCGTCCCTCCATTCCAGGTCACTGGAATACTCTGATGTATATTGAGGGATGTGTGCATTGTATGGAACGGCTATCTCATCGGCACTCTTTTGTAATTGAGTCATGTTGTAGCCCGCGCGGCATGAGTCCTGTACTGGAGTCTGTAAATGATGTTCATTATCAATAAAGATCAAAGTTTTCTTTACTTAATGTGTGTTTCAATTTGTCTGCGTACTCTCTTAGATCTCGTGCCTTGGATTACCTTATGACTATGTCTTGTGCGATCGCAAACTAGGTTCGCACAGCATCACGTCCGGAGGACGACTATCGATTCGACGGAATCGGGACGTGACTCTGGGTCTAGTCTGTGGCACCGACTAACGGAGCAAATAGAACGAAATGAGCAGGTAGTATAGATTTGTGTAGATTCAAGTCTTGTAAGTGTACAGCTAGAATTATTAGTGAGATGGATGAGTTAGTCGGTGTAGATTCAAGACTTGTAAGTGTCCCTGACTTCTCCAAGGACCACTTATTTCTGTTTGTATTTGTGTTTTAAGTAATCACGTTATATCTGGAGCTAAGAACCTCAGCACTTCATGCACAAGGACATACATAAAATATTGGACATATGGACTAGTTTGGTAGATAGTCCACACTTTTTGCTTGATAAGAAGAATAAAATACGTACACCTAACAAAAGGATATATATATATATATATATATATATATATATATATATATATATGTGGGTGCGATCATACCAGCACTAGAGCACCGGATCCCATCAGAACTCCGAAGTTAAGCGTGCTTGGACGAGAGTAGTACTAGGATGGGTGGCAAATGACCTCTAGCCTAGTGGTTAAGAGAGATGCATGCGGCCCGAGTGGTCAGGAGTTCGAATCCCAGTGGGAACGATTCCAGAAAAAATTTATCTGGTTCCAAAAAAAAAAAAATATATATATATATATATATATATAACAACAAGAAAGTCTTTATCCCAAATTTTTAGGGTAGGCTGTTTGAATCTTTTTCTATTTTTTTCCCATTCAATCTGTTAGGGGCAATGAGCTCTGATACCATGTAAGATGGAATAATTGAATGATTTATTGATAGAGAGATATTACATATATATAGGAGAGGACTAGCCTCCTCCTTATTCTCTACCAATGTGGGACTAAATAACATAACACATAACTCATAACCTATACTCAACAATCTTTTTTAAAATTTGGCGACTAGGATTGTTATGTACTCAATTTGGATCGCCATAAATTTGGCGTTCTGAATTAATCAATGAAATTCACTATTCATTTAACAAAGAAAGTTGGGAGAAAAAAACTTGAGATTTCTATTCACTTGGGTTCCATAACTATGCAATTCTTATAAAATTTGACTTTATAGTTGCTATTATTGTTGTTTCTTCATTGCTTATGAGTCACCACTCTATTTTGCAAGTTGCTCATGCACATAAGAGAATGAGTTTGTCATTTTGTGATGCTTTTGTTATCTTGTATGAAGGTTCTAAGTCGTTTATCATTTTATTTTATGATTTATAAACATGTTTTGATTTGGCCCTATTATATCGTTTTATTTTAGATGTTGTGCTCCAAATTGATGTATTACTAAGAAAAATCAAGTTAGATATTGATAGGAACTCCAATGTCCAATTTTTTATGTTCTACATAAGGTTTTCCTATCTCAACAAATTTGAACAACTAACTAGTACCGTTCCAATTAGGATTTTTATAGTGTGCCGCGAACCAAATTGGCGAACCAACTCACCCTACTCTGTCCGCACCGAAAATAATGACATCTTGCGTACCCCGTTCATGAAGACACGAACCTGTACCGTGACCCAAGACGTACTGCTTTCCTGGTAACTATGGGAAATGCTCAAAAAATGTGACTCGAGGATATGGTCATGAGAAAACTCCAGAAAGAACTAGTATAAGTTTTATGATTAGCTGTCAACCTAATGCCAACCATCTTTATTGGTGCCTTATACCTAGCCTGCATAGATGTGATCATGTGATAAAAAGGGTTTGCCGTAAATCTAGAAGGTGCTATGTAGTTGCAACTTACAACTACCTTTCGGTTATGCATGTTAGCTCATGCAACAAAGAACACCCTCCAAGTTCTCTTAAACGTTCCTTTAATATTTTAATGATCTGATGTTAGTTTTTTCAGTACCTTGGATATTCAACTTTTGTGCAGACACTGCAAAGTTAGTCAAGTCTTGATCAAATTCATGCTGTACAGAGTATTTTTAAAATTAGTATTGCTGAGCAGATTTATTTGGTATGTTAATTAAGAAACATCAACAAATGAATAATTTATAAAATGATAATAGCACTTAACGAGGAAAAAGTAACAAAATATACATTTTAATGCATTTTTTTAAGTGTTCATTTAACTAGTTTAAAGTATACTTGCACAAAGGTTTATACTTTATAATTTGAGAAAACTAGTGGCAACAAGAATTTTAGAATCCAACGCAGATGATTTTACAATCCAAATGAGAATGACAGAATTACAGAACCCAGGCAGAATGACAGTCATTTGGATTGTGAAATACAAATCCAGACTAGATTCTGAAATGCATGTTGACTAACCCCCCCAAGTAGTCTATAGAATTTTCTGGTTAAAAGCTAAAAGTTCATACCTTGCCTTTGTTTTAAAATCTGAGTAACACACAACTATAACCATTTTGTTGGAGGTATAACTTGACCGACCAAGGATTATATAGTATATTCTTGAGCCTATTGGAGATAAATGAAACTTACAGTGACATAGAAGATTTCTATTGATTTGTTCAATGGGGGATAATTGAAGAGTGGCATTAGTTTGTCATGACGAAGGAGATCGTTAAGTGATGTAATAGTAATCGGCTGTAAAATGTACTGCAGCATCAGCTGCCCTGTTCTGTTTATTATTTCCTTTATGAATGATAAATCGATTGAAGAATCTGATCCTTAAATTCAGCACCCTCTTCTTTGATCTGTTTGCTTTTGTTTTTGAAGGCAGGATTTGTAGACTACAAAGAAGTTGAAAAGGAGGCTTCTCCAGCAGTAACAAATATACATTCTTTCCCCGATGGCTCATTAGTTGCCGTCGGTATACAAAGGTGACTTTTCTCCCTATTTTCTGTTCTGGATATTCAGATCTGATTTAATCTAGCTTGCCTATTTGCCTTCTACTAATGGATTTAATTTCATCAATAACAGCTTGAATGGGGTAATGCTTCTGAAGTGTGAATCTTCAACGAAAACTCTTTCTTTTCTCAAGGTAAGAAGTACTAGGAAACAGAAATATCTCAAAAAAGAATATAACTGCAGCTCATGACCTACATAATATGTTGAATTAAGTTTGGCCATGATCGTGGGTTTTCTCTAGTAGAGGGCAGTTAATATAGGAACTTGAGCTGCATTATGATTGTTACCTGTGATAATAACCATGGTATTGTTTGCTATGGCAGTTTATTCTGTTTTTCACTTTTCCTTTTGATGGGCTGCAGATATTTGGCCCAAATACTGTTGGGCTGCAGTAATTATTTTCTAATTAAAACCAACCGAACTATCCGGGGAATAGTTGGTAGACCGAAAAGTACATTTCAGATGAAATATCGCCAAAAATATTGGGGATAGACAATATCGTCTAATTTGGGACCGTTCTGTTTCGCTCTGCTATCGAATAGCGAAATATTGGGGATATTCCAACAAAATATTGCTGAATAATAGCCCAGACCCCCACTTACCGTAAATCAGAAATTATCCCAGGAGGGAGGGTGGGGGGTGGGGGGTACCACTATGTTCTTACACCAATCTTGCAGAAATATTCCCTTTTTTGTTCCGTTGTTACAAATCATAATCTATCTAATGGTCTGTGTAGATTAAACTTTCCTGGAGTGACATGCTTGCTCACCATTGGTACACTACCAAAAGGGTGATATCACTCTGTTGTTACACCAAGCTTGGAGAAATATTATTCTGTTGTCTGTTTCATTGTTACACATCATAATCTATCTACCGATCTGTGTAGTTTAAACTTTCCTGGAGTGACATGGTTACACACTGTTGGTATTACCCAAAGGGTGGGAGGTAGACAGTGATATAAACCAAGATTCGTAATATTGGCCGATATCGATAGTATGCGCTGTATTGTACTGTTTTGATCTGATACTAACCTACATTGATACTGGTCTACAACGATACTGACCGATACTGACATTTGTGACCTCTTTCCTGGTCAATTATGCAAAGAAAATTTGAAAGAAAAGAGAGAACTGCAGAAGAAAATTGTTATGATTTAGTTGTGTCGAAGACCGACATATGCTATATTGTGTTGATACTGTTACAGTTATGTGCCAAAATTACATTTTTATAAATTCTCAACATTCGTCCACCTTAAAATCATTCCATCCAAAAGTGTCTATTGTGGCTGTACTTAGTCTAAAAGCAAGTAAATAAGAAAAAACGTATCTTTTATGGGTGAAGGATTCAACAATGTTGAATATATTCCATCCAAAAGTAACGAGAAATAACAGATAGTATATAAATTTATGCCTAAATGTATTCGAATTTTTCTAGTTTTTAAACAGACTCTCATTATTATTTAGCTTTCCGAAACGAAACGAAGAACTCCAAGCACTGATCTGAAAGTCAAAACCGCTGATACCGATACTAATAGAAATGTCCAAAACCGATTCCGATATCTATACTACGAACCTTGATATAAACAAGACTTGAACTATTATTTGCACTATTTGAATACTTGAACTTTATCGGAACATAATCTCAAGATAAGTAACAACTTCTACTGCTACTCTTTGAGAATCAGTATTAGATTAAAAAATGTACTCAACCTTAAACTACTATTTAAATTATAATTTTTTTGAACACAAATACATCCAAAACCTAATTACCACAACACTTTGATCAGCAAACACCATCCACATATTTAGCCCAACTCAATACACAAATCTAGAATTTCTACTGTTACAAGTTCTTTTATGAATTATTTTTCTTCTACATAATTTCTCTATTTTATTTTTTTATTCAAGTGATGCTGATGGGATTGCTCAACTATCAAAGTACAATCTGCACCTGATATCTCAATATGATCAGAACTTAAATGTTCTTAATTGTCTTAATTTCAGACTGTTTACATGGAAGAGAGCTTTATCCCCACAAGCTTAAGTTTGAGCTCTTCTGCCAAGCGATTATGGGTGATCATGGGTGCATCGAACTTGCCCAGTCCTGGTTCCTCTCAGCTACTGACTCATGTCAGAGTCGTTTCCAATCTTGATCAATTCCTTTTGGATCCCCACGGATGTGATCCTATCATTCTTGAAGACAACGACGTCCCAGGTGGCGAGAACCTGCTTACGCAACTTCAGGGAAGTTTATATGCTTCAAAAGAGGAGGCTACACTAGCTGCAACAGCCTCAGCACTAAAAGTGGCTATGCATAATTTGCTCATTAAGAAGCAATACTCCGAAGGGAAGAGAGAGTTGCGGAAAAGGAGTAGAAACGATAGAAAGCAAAAACAGTAGGGCATGTGCTAGTTGTGGTAGGTATTTGTTACTTGTGGCAACAATTTTGTTGACTTAATCCAGGATACTTATCACATGTAGGTTAGTTTCTTTAGGTCATGTTTTGTGAGCTATGTTTATTTATCATAGTTTTTCTAATAAAATTCCATCCACTTGAAATTTATAAAGTTATGTATTTTTAGTTTTCTTTATCTATGTAATCATGTAAATTTGACGAGTTTTAGTTGCTTGGAAATCTGTTATCATAATCTCTTTGAATGTTTAAGTGTTCAGTCCTGTTGTCACAAGAATCATCATTTTGTATTTTGGAAGAATTTGGTCATGAATCAACCGTCAATTCAAAGCTAAGAATTTATCTTTATTATGGATTAGTTTCAATGTAGGCGGACATGGGAATGGCCATCTCAGGTCATGCTTTATGGGGTGTTAATGGGACAATAAGAGATGGACACAGTACCTGTGCTTATATTCAGCATTAGCTTCATTTAATTTGGTTACGATTTGACTCGTATTTAGTAGTCGTAGTCCTACTGAGTCATATTGGCACAGTATTAGCTTCTATTAAATTGGTTACTTTTATTAGGATTTAACTCGTATTTACTAATCATAATATCATAATAATAATAGGTTTGGAGCAATAGTGTAATCCTATTGTGTCGTATTGAGGTTTCTAAATATGAAAGCTTATAATATGCCTTAGGAGAATGAAGGCGTCCATGGTTACTTGTGCTATAAATTATTGTGCTCAAAATAGGTATTAGATGGCAAAGAGAGAGCGAGTTTCTCATCTCCCTGGAGGTTTCTTGGATTCTCTGTGCACTTTTCTTGGTATTGGAGATTACTTGGATTCTTTGTGCACCTTTTCTGGTATTAGAGATTACGAAGTTGTTGTAATATTGTAAAACCTAACGAACCTTATTTAGTAGTTTACATCTTGCTGCTCTTAGTTTCTACCTGTAAGAATTTTCACATATATTCCTTGATTCCTTGTCTCTTCATATTTTAATTTCATGAACTTTATTTCCAGCAAGAGTATGTTCTTGCAGGTGTCAGTTGATCAGTTCATTGCGGAGGTCAAAATCTTTGGAAATAGTTTCCGCTTTTGTTATTCCTAACAACTTGACTATAAATTCTCCATTCTCAACCATGATTTCCATGGTTACTACCCTCTCCTTCCCAGCTTCTCAGTTTACCGAACCATCCGATATAAGCTCTCTGCTCTTCGACAGCATACTTGTACATTTCCTCTGCCAGTTTTGAATGATCTACCTGTTCCGAATATGCACCCAGCTGCTCCTCCAATGCCCATCGTGCCAGCGCTTGAGCCAGTAGATTCACCCGCCAACTTGACGTCTTAAAATCAGATCCGGAATTCTAATCAGTCCTCCAGAACTTGTGTGATGTTCTATCATTCCACTCAATAATTGCCACGTACAACTAAAACTTGTGTAAGATTCATCATTCTACTCAATGGTTGTCACGTGTCAACAAAAATAGACTGTTACTCAACTTGCGTCAATCGTTAAAGAGCACAAAATTATCTCCGACCAAAGCATCACACGAAGGAGTTACTCGAGATACGACTCTGCAGACAGTGACCAATCGGAACAGACTTTTCCAAGTTGGATCTACCTCAAAAAGTATCCATTCCTAGAAGCCAAATGAAAATAATGCACAGTACCACTTAAAATGAACAAATTCGCAAAACCCAACCCTGCACTGCATCTTCCCTTTCTTAGTACTCAGAAACTTTGTAATGAGAAGACATTGCCAAATAACAACATCCTTGCCCTAGGGAGCATGGCTACCATATCAATGACACGCGATAATGATACGCAAAACATAGCAATAAAAGTCACAGTACGCAAATCCATCGATACCTTTGGTCATGTGTTTCCACGACTCCTGCAAATTACACGACCAAAATCAGACAAAATACCTTTCAGGATCGAGATGGTAAATAGTCCGAGAATATTTTTACTACTTCCAAACACTAGATAACCTGGCTCTCGAAACTAGACTTCATCCAGCGCCTTACGACTTTTCCTTCAAGAAGTTGTCAGTCATTCCCATTTGCTAGGTTCAACATCTTGATCACTTGGAGGAACACTCGCCCCGTTCCTTTCTGCGTGGGTACACTTCAGAGCTATTATGCGACTGTCTCAGCTCATTAGACTCCAGTAAGGCAGCATCTTCAACCGATTCCGCATCCTTCAAGTATTGGCTCAGCACATCTTCGTTACATTCCACTACATTGGAGTCATGGTTAAAACCTTCGTCACCCCATTCCACATCGTCATTTTCATCATCGGAGAGCTTGTTCAGGACGTCGTCACCCCATCTGCCTTCGTTTGAGTGGTTGGAAACATCATTGCCCCATTTGGCTTCACTAGATGATTGGTTCGGCACATTCTGTCCTTCCCAGGAGTACTGACTCGGTAAGGGTTCATCCCATCCAGTTTCACTATAATCCTGATTTGGTGGTACGACTTCATTGGGGTACTGACTCGGTAAGGGTTCATCCCATCCAGTTCCACTGCATTCCTGATTTGGTGGTACGACTTCATTGGGGTACTGACTCGGTAAGGGTTCATCCCATCCAGTTCCACTCCATTCCTGATTTGGTGGTGGTATGTAATCCCATCCATCTTCATTGGGGTACTGCTTCGGATTTTCCTTATCCCACCCAGATTCATTGGTATATTGGTTCGGAATGCCACTTTTGTCGTCATAGCCGCCAAATTCATCTGCTTGTGACTGCGCTTCTAGAACAGGAAGAGGGCAACCTTTATAAGAACCATTTTCAACACAGTATTGTAGTAGTTTATCCCAGTGAGGGTCCTGCAAGAAGAGTGAGGTGACAGTCACTAAAACCATTCGCACCGTTCATCCACAAAGCAAGCTTAAGTAAATAAGCTAAATATATTGGTTTCAAGGATTCTGCAAGAAGAACTAGGAGATGGCCACTAAATTATTATCTCCATAATCATTCATCTACAAAGATTTAGTAAATAAGTAAAAAAAATATATATAAAGGTCACATGAAATTTCGTTTCCTAAGATTTAAATTATACTTGCTGGAACTTGTAACAAATGTATTTGGAGAACTTTTACGTAAAAGGACTTTTAAACTCTTAGGAGGCGTTTGGATGATGATTTTGTATTTCTAGGAATCAACTTTTCATTTCTTTTCCATGGGAAGGGAATTCAACATTCATATACCCATTTTGGTCAGGTTGGGAATATGTAGTCCGAAAAATTCAATTTTTTCATTCCCATGTTTGATTCAGACAGGAATAGGAATCTTAATTTGTTTAGTTTTCCATAAATATCCTTTCATTAATTTCATTATGTTATTGTTACCTAAATTCAAATGAGGTCATTGAGGGTATTAACGTCAAAACAAATTGTAACTAATGCACCCAACCAACATTTCCAGGAAAGCAAAAATATTCCCAAGGGGGGACTTGGGAATTACTTTCCTACATATGTGGGAATCTAAAGCCCTTCCAATTCACAATCCCACACTTACCAAACATGGGTAAGAATCCAAAATCCATTCCCAAGCCTCTAAAACTTGAACCAAATAGCCCCTTAGGCTGACTAGGTTGTCTGGACATGATATAAAATTGGGGTAGTGTATTTGTATGTGTGAGCATGCATGTGTTAGAAGAAGAAAATGAGCAGCAACAGAAAAGGAGAAGACGAAAGATGAAAGAGTTAAGTTGCGGATCAATTCAGGGTACCTTCTAGATGCGATAATGCAAACACAGATCAGGTTTACTGCAAACAGGTCTACATGACTTTTAGGATGCAATACCTTGATTTTGTTTTAGATTTCAATGTTTATTCAACCTTGTAAAGGAGCATTACTTTGAGGATTTTCAGTACAAGGACTTTCAACTTTTCTAGGTGATGGCTTAGGCTATTGCAATATAAATGACTTGGGACGTGTTGGTTCTTTCTTGCACCGACATAATCAATCAGAAAAGGGAAGTCAAGAAAACATAGAGAGACACCAAGGAAAAGAGGAGAAGAAGAAAGCATAAGAGATTTGAAGGTAAGGTTGTACTCAGACTTACCCAAAATATATGGACAGGTTTTCTTTTCTAGTTGATTTAAGTTACTAGTAACAGAATGGGTTGGATACAATTTTGGATGATCAAATAAGGATGCAATTATCAGATTGGTCTAAATAACCATGAATCTGGCTGCCAGCACGTTCATCTGGAACTTCATGGGTAATGGCAGCCGAAATTGGCTTCCAGTGGCCAAGCAAGTGAAACCGAAACTTCTGGTTTGGGCGCAAGAACAAGCAAGAAGACGAAATGGAAAGGGATCAGTTGTGGGTTGGATCAGGTTTAAAGCCAAGAT
Organism: Iris pallida; assembly: GCA_029216955.1. Lineage (NCBI taxonomy): Eukaryota > Viridiplantae > Streptophyta > Magnoliopsida > Asparagales > Iridaceae > Iris > Iris pallida. The sequence goes on from JANAVB010030220.1 coordinate 33,659,296, forward strand.
CTGCAGATCAACAGCATCCACCCCTTCTACTGTCACTATAGAGTGAGTTTATATATATATATATATATATATATATATATATATAGGAAAAAAAATATAGAGAGAGGAGGGATCCACATCCCCTCACTTTTGCCCCCAAGCATCCCTTCTTTCATATCCGTTGGATCTTGTTTAAGTCATTTAATCTTAACCGTTGATTTTTCAATAGTTAAGATTAGATGACTTAAACAAGATCTAACGGGTGTTATCATGGAGATGCTTAGGAGATGCAAAAGTGAGGGGATGTGGATATATATATATATATATATATATATATATATATATATATATATATATATATATATATGCAGATGACCTCTAGTCTAGTGGTTAAGAGAGATGCATGCGGCCCGAGTGGTCAGGAGTTCGAATCCCAGTGGGAGCGATTCCAGAAACAATTTACCTATTTCCAATATATATATATATGGATAAACGGGATATGAGCCCTACATGAACTATGCACATGTGGATCAATAGAAATGTACCAAGGTTCGAAGTATCGGTATCGGATCTTTCCTGTGAGTATCGGGATCGGCGGTATCGATAGAATCGGAGGTTTCGGATCGGAGTATCGAATTTTTTGGTATCGGAAAGCAAGTTATTAATAAATTATTAACATTTTAGAAAATATATCTTATACATTTACGCATAATTTTAATATTTTCAGTATTGTTTCATAGTAGTTTTGAAATTGAATGAGATAGTAGTCACCCTTATCGATTGATTTACATACGATATATGTTTTCTTCTTTTACATGCTTTTATAACTTTTCTATGCTTTTACACCTTGCTGATTGGTCTTTTTCGTTCAATTTTCTTTCCCGAATTGACCACCCCAATTTCGGTATCGGTCAGTATCGGGTATTGGTCGGTATCGGATCGGGACATGCCAAACCGTATCGGTATCGTCCGTATCGGTCGATATTGCGAACTATGAAATATACACTCCGGGTAGTGGTGGTTCTACGAAAAGAAGAGGAGAGGAGAGGAGAGGAGAGAGGAGAGAGGAGAGATGGAGGTGGATGTACTCTCTCTCCTCTCATCCCCTATTATTAATAGGTTTCCTGTCAAAAAAAAAACAGAAAAGCCAGAGATCGAGTCCAAGCTCGCACCAGTCACACCACTCTTAAGCCCATACCTGCTAGTGACGAGAGCATGTAAAGTTTTGTCATTTTTATATATATAAGCTAATTATCTCTATTAGATGTAAAAAAAAAAAAATAGTTTGGCCGCCTAGATGGCCTAGGCGCCCCTTTGGCGCACCGAATTCGCCTAGCGAAATTTATAACATTGATCGTGTGTGAAAATGCCAAAGAATGTACATGATGCACTACAGATTCCTAAGTGAAAGGAGACTATTCTTGAGGAGACATAGGGCTTTTGAAAAAAAACATAGGAATTATTGGATCTACCAGAGGAGAAGAAAATGGGGATGCAAATGAGTGTTCACGACCAAGTACAAGTCAGATGGGTCACGGAAAAGATACAAGACTCGGTTGGTTGATGAAAGTTTCACTCAAACATACGATATTGATTACCTTGAAACCAAGGTTCACAGTATCAGTATCGGAATCGGTATCGAACTATTCCTGTGAGTATTGGTATCGGCGATATCGGTAGTATCGTCGGTTTCGGATCGGAGTATCAAATTTTTTGGTATCGAAAAACAAATAATTATTGATAAATTATTTACATTTAAAAACATATATTTTATACATTTAGGAATACTTAAAGTATTTTGAGTGTTATTTCTTAGTAGTTTTAAAATTAAATGAAATAGTACTCACACTTACCGATTGATTTACATACGATAGATTATTATTTTTCTTTTACATGCTTTTATAACCTTAGTATGCTTTAAACCCTTGCTGATTTGTCTTTTTCGTTTAATTTTCTTTGTCGAATTAACCAGAAAAGAGACCCCAATGTCGGTATCGGTCAGTATCGAATCGGGACATGCCAAACCGTACCGGTAACGGCCGTATCGGATCGGTGTCAGCCGATACTTTAAACTATGCTTGAAACCTTTGCACCTGTAACAAAGCTAAACACGGTCAGAGTACTTTTGTTAATAGCAGCTAATCTTGACTGGCCTCTACAACAGTTTAATGTGAAGAATGTATTCCATAATGGAGACTTAGAGGAAGAAGTTTACATGGATCCACCACCAGGCTTTTGATAAAAGGTTCGGATTGAAGTTTTGCAAACTGAAGAAATTCTTATACCAAGGACCTGGTTCAAAAAATTCACATACTTAGTAAAGAGCCAGCGTATGGACAGGGGCAGACCGATCACACTATGTTCACAAAACTTCATCCAATGAAAAGATAGTTGTTCTCATAATTTATGTGGACGACATTATTTTGATGGGAGATTAATTGGCTGAGATGGAACGACTAAAAATGTGTCTTAGCTCAAAGTTTGAAATCAAAGACTTGGGTTCACTAAGTTGGAATGAAGTAGCTCGATAAAAAATGGAATATCAGTGTCACAAAGGAAGTATCTTATTGATTTTCTCAAAGAAACTGGAATGAGCGGATGTCGTCATGCAAATACTCCAATTGATCCAAATCAGAAACTTGCGAATTCCAAAGGTAATCTAGTGGACACATCACGGTACCAAAAGCTCATTGGAAAGTTTATCTACTTGTCACACACGCGACCTAATATCGCATTTGTAGTAGGCCTTGTAAGCCAATTCATGTATTCTCCTAAAGTACACCTTGAAGCTGTATAACAAATTTTAAGATATTTGAAAAGTACTCCAGAAAAGGGTTTATTCATCAAAAAAGAATGAACAACGAAGTATTGAGACATACAAATGCAGACTGGACAAGCTCAGTTACAGATAGGAAATCAACATCAAGATATCGTACTTTTCTGTGGAAAAACTTAGTGACATGGAGAAACAAGAAACAAAATATAGTTGTCTGAAGTAGTGTAGAAGCATAATACATAATAGCTCATGAAATGTGTGAATTACTGTGGTTGAGACATGTTTTAAAGGAGCTAAAACAAAGATGTGACCATGCCTATGAAGTTGCACTGTGACAACAAAGGCACCGATTAGCATTGCACATAATCCAGTCCAACATGACAGAACAAAGTATGTTAAAGTTGAAAGACACTTTATAAAAGATAAGCTAGGAGGAGAGCTATTTGTGTGCCATTATATGTAACTCTCATTAATAATATCTATCCCATTATTCTACTTTACATGGTATCAGAGCCATAACCCATACACTTCCCTCTCTATCTCCACAAAATAAAACCATAACCCTAGATCCTGCCGCCCTCCCTCCCTGCTATTACCAGCGCCCCCCCCCCCCCCCCCCCCCCCCGCCACCGCCTCCCATGCACCCCCCCCCCCCCCCCCCCCGCAACTGGACCCGCTGCTGCTTCTTCTTCCAGCATGCCCCATGCCCCCGCCTTCCCCTGCTGCCGCCCCCGCCTTCCATGCCACCCTTGCCCCCGCCACCCCCTGCTACAGCCAGCCCAACCCTTGCCCCTCCCGCCCCAGCGCCTCCTGCCACATCACCACCCTCCTACCCCCAAATCATGAACCCTAGCCCTATGCAAACCCTAGCTGCCACCTCTCTTCAAAACCCTAACTTCTGATCCAAAAAAAACGAAGTTGGGATCCTCATAGGGTAAACAATAATTTTTTGCTGGATCCTCCAACTCTCAACATCTGGAAAAAAAAAAGAAAAAAAAGGTTAGTTTGCTCAGAGGATAAACAATAGTTTGTTTGTTGGAACCTCTGACTCCCAACGTTGACTTGGGATCCTTAAATGGTAAACATCGGTTTGTTTGTTGGAACCTCTGACTCTCAACGTTGACTTCAAGAATTTAACGAAGAGCAGATAAGGTGCTTGTTTTGCATGAATCTTTGTTTCTTTCCTTACTTGTGTGATCCACGTTCATATCTGTTTTCCATATGCGTGTCGGTTCTGGCTACGTTTTTTAGCGCGTTGGCAGAGTTGATGTAATTACCAAGTTAGAAAGATCAAATCGACGATCGAATCAGAAATAATTGCGGGATAACTAATACTGGGGCGAATAGCAGTGCTACGGATACTAGTGTCTGGAACGCAATGACGGGACCAACGGGCACTGGCATGACAATTTCATTTATTCGACTTGTCGATCGACGGTTTGACGGACTAGAGGGGTACTCGACTTGGTAAAAGAAGGTCGAGAAGACGCTTTAGAGAATACAATTGTCCAAACATCTGACTGACAATCCTTCAGTAGAGACTGATCCTACATTTGAGCAGTGGAAGACAGATGACAGTCGACTATTTACACAATTGATGAATTTTATGGAACAATCGGTGGAAGACATGGTTCAGAATACGAATTCCATGAAGGAATTATGGGAGGTCCTGACAGCGACGTTTGATGGAAAGCACGATTTGTCTCGTATCTACGACTCGATCGTTGGCGTATATCGAGTAAATCAAGGTGGCAAATCTCATAAGGACGACTTTTGGGCCTTTAAGACTATGACTGATGAGATCCATCGCGTACTACCTCTAACGACGGATATCGATGAAGCGAGGGCTCAACGTGAGCAATTTCTGTAGGACTATTGAGCACCTCTAGAGGAGGGTGAATAGAGTGCGTTCGTGCAGAGGAATAAAAATCACCACTTAAAATTTTATAAGGTAGTAACAATCTAATATGAATTTATAAGGCAGTAACAATCTAATATGAAATAGGCAGTATATAAGTAAATGCGTAAAGTAAATGAGTAGAGAAGCAAACGCAAACATCAAGATTTATACTGGTTTTCCTCTGAGATGACTAATCCAGTCTCGAGTACTCTAGCTCGATGTTGAATCCACTATGCAATGAAACACAAGCTTTGAATCTGAAACGCTTGCAGCTCCTTACAACACGTGCTTTTTTGTTCGAAGAGTACTACTTCAACTTACAAGCCTTTAATCTGAAGGACTTGCCGACTTTACACTTGGTTGAAAACGAGAATGTTTTCCAAGCTATTTACAACTCGAACCAACTTATAAATCAAGACCGCACTAGCATATGGTTGGCTGTGGGTTGTAAGCTTAGTAGATAGAAAGGTTAAAGCTTAGGTAGAACTCTTGAATAGATAGAAGAAAGAATGAGTGAGTTGAAATGAATTGGATTTTCTTCTCTATTTATAAGGGTTCTGGGGACCGAACTCGGACAGAGTTCGATTCCCTAACGTTCAGAAAATCGAAGCTCGAGTTCGGTTCCCTAACATTCAGAAAATCGAACGTTGGAGCCAATTCTACAGGAAGACCTAATCCAAAGGAATACTGGTTCAGGGTGACCGAGTTCGGTTGCCCTTTGACCAGTCAGGTCAAATAAAGTTTGAGTAGCTTTTGGGCTCTTTATGAATGGGCTGGCTTTTTAGTTTGTGGATTGAACTAATAGGTAGGCTTTTTGGTAGTGAGGCATAGGAAGCCAACCAAGTGCCAACACGACTCAATGCACATATTGTCCTATAAAAGAAAGATAAAATACATAATAAAATATAAGGACATGAGCATTTTGATGACGTCTCTCTCATGACATTTGAGCAGACTTGAAGACGTCTTTTTTATTGACGGCAGTTATCCAAAGATAAACATATCTAGAAATATGAATACCTTTCGGGAACTTCGTCCCCGAACCCCTACGGGAGGCGCTGCCCCCTGGACCCCTATCCGCTGACCGGACAACAGAACCCCCGAGTGCGAGGTCCCGGACAGGTCGTTGGACGGTTCATAGAAATGTTCTTGTATAATGCCGTCTTTGGCCTATCATTAATTCTTCATTGCATATGTCCTGGTTTGATCATGCTTACAGTTTGTCTGCAAGTATATGTTAGGCGAACAAAATAGTATAGCAGTATGATAAATTTAATGAACTGTAGAACAATGTTAAGTTTAAGTAGCAATATGATAATGATTACATGAATATTAGTGACATCATTATGTTAAACTTAATTGATTTGCCATATTTAAAAATATGATACAATCATTGGGCTAATAGCTTCATGTCATGGCATATCTTACCTCGCTTCGTCCTGATGCGGACTATGTTCGCTCTCAAATCATTGCTGGATCTGATGTTCTGTTTCTGTTGGAAGCGCACTATCGTGTCCCTCGGGGAGCGAAAGTTGTTGAGGCCACTCCGGGTGATGCTCCTGCTGATCGATCTGCTCTTGGTGCTGCTCATACTGGATTTCGTGATAGACAATGTGGTGGCCGAAATGTTGGTCGTGATGGAGGACGAGGCAATGATGGTCGTGATGGAGGACGACCGCGCACATGCTTCAACTGTGGTCAGCATGGCTACTTCCAGTGGCAATGTTATAAAGTACCTGCCGCCAACGTTACATCAGATGTTCCTGGTGATGGTGTTCGATCTGTCCAGATCACTACAGAGTCATATACAGATTTTCTTGACTTCCAAGCTCAACATCGTGGTGAAGCATCCACATCTGGATCCACAGTCGGGTGGGACCCGGCTACTCAACGACATGTGTAGTGAGGTCGAAACAGTGAGTGATTGATTCTAGTACTCGCATGACTGGCGACGCAGGTATGATATGCAATTATATATCGGTGGTCGTGTTTCCAATATTACTGTTGCCCATGGTAGTTTACTAACATTCCGTGGACGAGGACGTGCTCGTCTTTCTTCGGGACTATCACTCAATTCTGTATTACATATACCGAAAAATCCGTTTAGTTTGCTTTCAATTAGTCAGCCTACTCACAATTTGCATTGCTCTGTAACATTTTTTTCCTGATGGTTGTGTATTCAGGACCTAAAGACTGAAAAAACTATTGGTAAGGGGCATGTGGCTGGAGGCTTGTACTTGTTTGACGTACCTTCTTCTGTTGTCGGTGCCGGTGTGAAACTAGATCACTTCGAGTTACATTGTCAGTTAGGACATCCATAAATCCAAGCTCTCCAGAAAATGTACCCATCTTTAGATATTAATGCTTCTTTTCATTGTGAGTGTGTCGTTTGACTAAGCTTCATTGGATTCCTTATCCGATGAGTCATAATAAAATTGCATCCGCTCCTTTTGAGTTGGTGCATTCTGATGTATGGGGACCTTATCTGATTGAATCAATAATGAATTTCAAGTATTTTGTTACATTTTTTATGATTACTCATGTGTCACTTTTGTTTATTTGATAAAAAATCGCTCTGAATTATTTGACATTTGTTACAATTTTTATGCCGAAATAAATACAATTTGCAGTTCCGATTAAATGTCTTTGAAGTGACAACGGTCGTGGGTATGTATCACGTGAGTTCACTAATTATTTGTCCCACAATGGTATTATCCACCAAACTTTATGTCCTTGCACACCATAATAGAATAGTGTGGCAGAGTGCAAGAATTGTCATCTCTTGAAAACAACGCGTGCTCTTATGTTGCAAGCACGTACTCCAAGAGATTTTGGTCAGATGCGGTTCTTACAGCTTGCTATCTTATAAGCGCATGCTGTTTTCATTGCATTACTCCCTTTACCGGTTATATCGCGACCGAGAGCCGTTTCCTCTACCTCTCAAGATTTTTGGTTGCTTGTGCTATGTTTGGGATATCCAACCGACTCTTTATAAAAATTAGATCATAAGGCAATCCAATGTATTTTTCTTAGGTATCCTAAAGATCAGAAAGGGTATCGATGATTTTCCCTACCTTGAAGAGGTAATTTTCTCTCTCGGGATGTTACATTCGTTGAGACCACGTTTTCTCGACTTCCACAAACTACGGATCCAATTCCCCATGTTTACCCAGAAGATGACTTTTTGTTATTTCATGTTCAAACACAACAACCCTCCGTAAGGGTGCCCTCCCATACCGAGCCAGTATCCCGGTCCAATGGCCCGCAAACACCGATTTAGTCATTGTCGACGTCGTCCGAACGAACATCGCATATAGTACACACGATCACATAACAATCATCCTCTTCTAGTTCCACTGATTCGCCTCTGTCTGTTCCACCAGCTCAACCTAGTCGTGCCTGTCGTGATCAACCCTTGTATGTTGACAACTACAAAGGGCTCGCGAGCCACACCCAGTCCTTGGTAGCTACTATTGATGGGATTCAGATTTCCAATACTGCTGAGGAGGGTCTCAAACATCCTGGTTGGCGTGCTACTATGGAAGAGATGAAAGCACTCGGAAAAACGATACTTGGGACTTGATAGATTTATCTACTGGTAAGCATGCAGTAGGTTGCAAATGGGTGTTCACGATCAAGGTGAAACCGAATGACACTCGTGATCGCCTAAAGGCTCGTCTGGTGGCTAAAGGATATTCTCAGACCCATGGTGAGAATTATTTTGAGACCTCTCCAGTTACTAGGATGATATTTGTGCCTGTACTCTTGGCCTTAGTTGTTTGCTATAACTGACCATTGTATCAGCTGGATATCAAGAATGTATTTCTTCACGAGGATATTGAAGAAGTGTATGTGGTGCAATCTCCCGGGTTCGTTGTAAGGGAGGATAAAGTGCTGCGAAAGGTCCTTTACGGTCTCAAACAATCATCTCGTGCGTGGTTTAGTCGATTTACACATATTGTTACTCAATTTGGCATGTGTCAATCAAAGAAGGATCATTCAGCGTTCTACCGACAGTCATCAGCTGGAAGGATACTACTTGGTGTCTATATTAACGACATTGTGATGACGGGAGACGACAACTAGGGTATTGCAGGACTAAAGAAGTTTCTTGGAGAACAATTTCAGACCAAGGATATGGAATCGTTAAACTTTTTCTTGGGCATTGAAGTCACACGGGGTAAGCGGAACATTGTAATGTCTCAGAGGAAGTATGTGCTGGACATACTAAATAATGCAAGAATGATTCAAGCAAAGTGAGCAACCTTACCCATGGATCCAGGAGCAAAGTTACTCCCAGACGAGGGGTTCTGATAACCAATTCAGATCAGTATCGTCGAGTGGTTGGAAAACTCAACTACTTTGCGATCATGACTCGTCCGGACATTTCCTTCGTCATGAGTGTCGCAAGTAAGTTTATGGCTTCACTACGAGTTCCACACTGGCATGCAGTTCTCAAAATTCTGCACTATCTGGTCCTGAATCCAGGAAAAGGAATCCTGATGACCAATCCAGATCAGTATCGTCGAATGGTTGAAAAACTCAACTACTTGGCGGTGATGACTCGCCCGGACATTTCCTTCGCCGTGAGTGTCGCAAGTAGATTTAAGGCTTCTCTACGAGTTCCATACTGGCAGACAGTTCTTAGAATTCTACACTATTTGGTCATAAATCCGAGAAAAGAAATTCGGATGGAGAATCATGGACATACTCGTGTTGAGTGCTTTACCGATGCTGACTGGGGTGCAAGCCTGAAAGACTGGCTACTCGGTATTTATTGACGGAAACTTGGTATCGTGAAAAAGCAAGAAGCAGAGTGTGATAGCACGATCAAATTCGAAAGCAGAATATCGAGCCATTGCCCATGGCACAGCAGAGGTGTTATATTTGAAGCATCTTCTACAAGAGCTGGGAGAAGAAGCATGTCTAAAGCAACAAACATGTGGTGTGATAACCAATATGCTATCCATATTACTACAAATCATGTATTTCATGAAAGGACGAAGCACATAAAAATCGACATTTACTTTGTCCGTGATGAGTATAAAAAGGGGATGATAAAATTTTATCACGTGAGGATCGGTGATCAGATAGCCGATATCTTCATGAAGCCTCTTTTGGGTCATCGGATTCAATTTCTGTGTAACAAGCTGGGTATGATTGACATCTATGCTCCAGCTTGAGGGAGGGTGTTAAGTATTAGTATTAAATAGTATTGGGCTTTAGTCTCACATCGGTTAGAATAATAGTGAGAGGGGTTAGCCTCTCCTATATATATATGTAACTCTCATTAATAATATCTATCCCATTATTCTACTTTACAATTCAAATAGTAGGGGTATCCATTTTTTTATGGTACAACACTAACCTACAAAAAATATACTTATTTAGGGATACATGTATTATATACTCTAACTGGTTGAAGAAAATTTCTTTTCTTTGAGCAACCGGTTGAAATATACACAAATGCTTATAGATAAGGGATCCCCTCATGCAAACGGTTTATATCTTAACCGGTTAATATCTTAATTCACAAAGAGATTATCTTTTGTTATAATATGGTTTTCTATCAAAGTTTCTGTCCCAAAATAGATATGCCAATAATTATAAGATTTAAACATAAATTTTAAATGTTAGAAAACAGATTTAATATTCAAATATTCTCATAATTTTGTATTGTAGCCTAGATTTAATATCCAAATGTTATCAAAATTTGATAAGATAATCTATCATAAATATAGAAATTATAAATCCTACAAATTTGAACCTACTTAGAAATTTGAATTATGAGATTTGATATTTTTTTTGACTTAATAAACTTAAAGAAAAACTTTATAAAGCAAATCCTAATATGATGACCGACCAAATTAAGTTTAAAATATTATATTTTGATTTGTAAAAAAAGGATTTAAATAAATATAATATTTAAGTAGGTTTTAGCTTAACGACCCACCAAGTTAAATTTTAATATAATTTGATTTGGAAAAGATAGTATTTAAATATATTATAATATTTCAGTTGGTTTTGGCTAAAATAGAATTTGGTGACAAGTAATCGTTAATGATAAATATAGGAAGATAGGTTACATCCACATAAAAATTTCAAACAAAAAACAAATAACCGACCGACAAAATTCAATTTTAAATATTATATTTTGAATTGTAAAAAAGGCTTTTAATTAAAAGTACTATTTAAATAGATTTTGGCTTGACGACCCACTAACTTCAATTTAAATATTATATTTTTATTTGGAAAAAAATAGGATTTAAATAAAAAGAATATTTCAGTTGGTTTTAGCTAAAATAAGATTTGGTGATATCTATTCGTTAATTTTATTTAGAGAAACAGAAGTCACATCCACATTAAATTTCAAACAAAATAAAAAATAAAAAAGAGGAAGATTCATGTAAGTAATTTAATTTAATTTTTTGCTTTTCTCTGTGTCTTTATTTTTATTTCCTCCTTATTTCACATAGTTTTTCTCATATTAGCAAAAAAAATCATCTATACTAATTGTCTTTCCTCCTTATTTTTCATATAGTTTGTTACGATAGAAAGTGAATTGCATCCTGGTATAGTTTTAATGGATGTGAATATAATGGGTTAAAGTTGGCATTTTTTGATCGAGTACTTTAGATTATGGTTTTGGTACTGATTCTAATGAACATAAGTATATTGATTAAAGATGTAATTTATGTGTAATGTGTATCATTTAGATAATGATTTTAGTACTAATTTATTTGGTATGTTTTTACTCTTATTATGTAATTGAATTACTGTACACTCTTTTCTATTAAGTTCTTGTCAGACCTACTGTATATATAGTCCCACATTAACTTTTGTTCGTTACTTCCATAGTTTGCAGTATCGGCCGATACCAATACGGTTTGACATGTCACAATCTGATACCGATCGATACCCGATATTGATCGATACTGACATTGGGGATCTCTTTTCTGGTCAATTTGGCAAAAATAAAGAACGAAAAAGACCGATTAGCAAGGGCGTAAAAATATAGTAAGGTTGTAAAAATATGTAAAAGATAAAAATTCATACATCGCATGTAAACCAATTGCCAAGAATGACTACTATTTCATTCAATTTCAAAACTTTTAAGAGAGAACAGTAGAAATACTTAAAATTATTTCTAAATGTATAAAATATACTTTCTAAAATGTTAATAATTTGTTAATAGTTATTTGATTTCCGATACCAAAAAATCCGATACTCCGATCCGAACCCGATACTCATAGGAATGGTCCGATACCGATTCCGGTACCGATACTGCGAGCCTCAACTTAATTCTAAAAGTTGTAGTCCAAAATGGATATTTTTGGAGGAAGATAGCTGAAATATATGTTAAAGATGAAATTTTGTGTGGTGGTATTCCTTAGATTATGATTTGAGTACTAATTTAATTGAACATTGATAGAATTTGTACTTTTTAACACTTACTATGTAATTTTACAAACTGACATTTTTAATTGTGGTTGTATTGTTGAATTCAATTATTTTCTCTATCTTTGCTCATATTATTAATGTTTTGAAGATTATCTTCAGTGTCCTGTGTAGTCTAGATTATAAGTGTGTTTTTTTGTATGTTATGTTGAATTAATTTTGTTTGCAACTTTCTCGATCTAGATACGCAAAGTCTAGCCTAATCATAGATTTTCTTGGTTGCCGTTTTTGGGATGTCATCTAACGGAATAAAAAAGCGTCACACACGCAACATGTGTGCCCCGATACTTGTATAGAATAAATTGAATTACTTCTTCTAAGCTTTCAGAAACTACGTGATCTAGACTTCAAGCTAGGTGCGGTGTGTACCATGCATAGAATAAATTGTTGAATTCAATTTTTTTTTCTCTATCTTTGCTCATATTATTAATGTTTTGAAGATTATCCTTCATTGTCCTGTGTAGTCTAGATTAAGTGTTTCTTTTTGTATGTTATGTTGAATTAATTTTGTTTGCAACTTTCTGGATCTAGATATGCGAAGTCTGGCTTAATCATAGATTTTCTTGGTTGTCTTTTTTGGGATGTCATCTAACGGAATAAAAAAGCGTCACACACGCAACACGTGTGCCCCCGATACTTGTATAGAATAAATTGAATTACTTCTTCTAAGCTTTCAGAAACTACGTGATCTAGACTTCAAGCTAGGTGCCGTGTGTACCATGCATAGGAAATAGAGTAGTATACGGGCCCAACAAGTTGTAAATTTAAATATCATGAGCCTTCAACGGCATGGTAATATTAGATGCTAACAGATAGTATATTAGCTTAACAAAAAATGGGGAAATTATTACAAAAATCGAGACTATGGAAATTTGTGATACATGTAACAATCATAAGAATCAAACAAAGAAAATGAAAATATTTGTTGGACAACTATGACTCGAGGATGCACTTATTATATTGTTGGAATCAGAGAAGTATAGTAATGGATACACCTGCCAATCTTGAAATGATGAAGTAGGATTGAAGGTTTGACTGATTTACATGCCAACAAGCAAAACCAACCACTAGTAGCAGATATATTCACCTATGTCATGGTACTAAACAATGACATATTTTATTTCCTGCTATATAGACACACGAGTAGTCGGTTCCTACTGTCATAGTACAAAATTTCCGGGCATGACGGACACATACTGCATTCTAATTAATCTAGTACTTGGGATCATGGGATTTATACTCTCTTGGGACATGTGCTAATAAGAAAGTGACTAGTGTCCATCATGTGACTGTATGACATAGTAGGAACTAGGAACAGGTGAAGAGACTGATAATATGCAAAAAAAGCTCATGGAAAATGAAGATTATTCAGATACCTTCAAAATCAAAGAACAATAACTAGGAAAGCAAACTAAAGAATCACGAGAAACATAAAGTATTTCAATGATAAGTACCTTATTGATGATGTGTGGGTTCCCAACAATAATAAGTAAGGATTTTGCTCGGGTGATAGCAACATTAAACCTTCGAGGGTTGCTAAGAAATCCTAAATTGTGTACTCGATCAAACTCGTTATGTTTAATAGTTGAACGCACAGTAGATATAATGATTATTCGTCTTTCTTGCCCCTGAAACTGTTCAACACTCCCAACTTTCACATTTGGCATATCGAGTGATTCGAAGGCTTTCTTTAGCTTAAGAACTTGCTGACGGTATGGTGTGATAACTCCAATATCACCATCATCTAAATCAATGTCATTATTCAATTTTCTTATGATATCTACCACCTTGCTAGCCTCAATCCTATTAAACCACGACGGGTTACTACCCTCCCTCTCGTCACATCCTTGAATTCCAATGAAAAGAACAGGAAATGAATTATTTGGGAGATCCACCAAATCATAAAGGGTCGACTCAGTCTCCTCTGTTTCCTCTTTACTAGCTATCAATTCACCATCATAGAAAAGATCGGAAGGAAGCTTCAAGATTGCAGGGTGGCAGCGATAGTTCCTCAGCAATTTAGTAACATAGTTTTCATCCCCACCAGTATAATTGTCACACTCAAAAAGCCTCTCCAGGTATGATTTCCCCAATCCATAGCTTTCTGCATCTTTAGAATAAATTACTGGCCCCAATTGCTTCGGGTCTCCTGCAAGGACAATTACAGTCTCCCTTGCACACAAGTTTGATATGGGAATCATTGTTTCGGGCTCAGAAGCCTGACCAGCCTCATCCAAGAAAATGTGTGTGAAATGGCCCCTACGAATGCCTTCGGCGCACAGTAGAGATGCACTCATGTAAGTAGAAACAATGATCTTGTAACGCAACAGGGCCTTGACAGGAGGGCATTTAAAGACCATATCATCAAAGAAGCAAAAACGAATAAACTCAGGCTTAACATCCTCATATGGACGGCTCATTGCATTTAACCTGAATAGTTCATTTTCTCGGACTCCGCTTTCCTCCCGATCGAAGAGTTTCTGCAACACATGGTCAGCAGCGCTATTGGAAGAAGCACATACAAGAATCCTTGTTTTTCTCTGGTATGTATAGAGCTGCAATATAGCTTCCACTATCGTCATGGTCTTGCCAGTACCTGGAGGTCCATGAATGATGTAAGGGGGACCTCCTCTGCAGCCAAGGATCTTTTCAACAGAGTGTGCTTGCTCTCTGTTAATATTTTGATTCAATGGCCTCAGTGGTGTTGTTTGGATAACCCGTTTACGTGATGAATGAGAGGGAAAGAGAATGTCAGGGCCTAAACTTTCTGCACTCTGAACTGCATGGTACAACCGTCTCATGTTCATTCTGTTGTACGTGAAACTCACATTGTAAAGGTCATCATCTCGATGACTCCAATGTAAAGTTTTATCAAATTTTAAAAATATTTCATCAGCCTCGATTCTGTGAATGTAACCCTGAACAAATAACCGACAAAGATTCATGATTAGAGGTGGCTCATTATAAGTTATAACATTCATTAAATTACATAAAATAAGATATATCAAGTTAATCACAAACCTGATAAGACTGGTTACCATTTTGGCTAGTAACTAAGTGGGCAAGTATATAGTCACCAACAACGAGAGAAGGCCTTCTCTCAGCTAATGCAGGGACCTCAAGAGACAAGAAATGGTTTCCTCTCCTCCTCATTGTGACACATTCCATGTCATGAGCCCTCATCTCCTCCTAGAGATGGGAAAAAGAAAAAGTTGAAGCAAGAAAAACAAGGCAACCACCATACAGAGAATGAAAAACAATCTTCAGGATTATCTTATTATTACCTCCAGATGGATTTCTTCCATGACAATTAGTGTGCTGAAAAAGTTTACATAGTCCTTATGGTTTAGACCTTCCATTATGACATCAGGGACTTGTTTACTCTCAATAATTTCACGGATATCCTGGGGTATAAGATATTTGGGAAGATTGTATTTGAAACCGTGTGAAGATTGCCGAGGTGGGCGCTTGCCAGCCACATACTGGTCATGACTAAATCTCTTTCCCCGTGAAGGAGCTCTAGCATAGGGCTTGGCAGAAAACAGAGCTTGTGATACCTCATCTTCTGCTAATAAGAAGGCAACTCGTTCAATTTTCTCTTCCTCCAAATCAAAGTGGATGACTGAAGTTTGCAAACCAATGTCTTTTGGTCTGCATGAAATCCAAATAGTGAGAGTTTGGCCAGGTTGAAGCACCCTATCTTCCAAAAAAGTAGAGCCCACGAAGCGACGATGCGATTCCTCGTCAGCATCAGTTGATGGAGGTTTCATCAGTGAAAGCAAATAAGAATCTTCAGGGCTTGAAGAAAAGATCCTAACGCCCCACAATTCTCTCGATTCTCCAGTTGTGTTCTTAATAGTGATAGAGTCTGCTAATGTTTCACCGACGAGAGCAGATCGAGGCTTACCATTTATAAAAGGGAATGGAAAAGAGATGACAACAGGACCTTCCTCTAGTAGATCGTAATCATGTAGAGATCTGTCATCCTGATAGTCCAAGAAGGCAACGTCTCCCTTGTCCCCAACTTGCGAATATTCTCCATCCCAGTCACCGTCTCTGACCGAACCCATTCTGAACTCAATCTTCAGGACAGCAAGCTTTGCCCCTGTACAATATAGAAAATTAAAGGTATCATAACATGCATCTTACTTGTTCTATTCACACAACCCGTTAAAGCAATCATCATAAGAAACAAATAAGCAAATAGCCGTGAGCATAAACAAAAAGGCAATTTGCATAGTAGTGTTATAAATGGCATTTAATTTACGTTTAGATACACAATAGAAACAACAGAGGAATATTTTTGGGAGGGACTCATCATGTTATTAGGTAATACTATCAAATAGCTAAAATGCATCAAAGCATTCCATCAGTAATGAGAATCAAATGAGGAAGCAATGGAAATAATCGACAATGAACTAGAAAATTGCAAAACTAACTTTTACCATATGGATTGTCCTAGAAGAAAGGAATTTTCACCTTTATCAAAACTAAAAGCAACATGAGACTATGAACCCAATTATAAGTAATTACAAGGGATTTGGACAGTACAAACAATTTCACATCTCCTCGAGTCCAGAAGCAGCATTAACAAATGTTACACACATAATAGCAACTATAAATTTAAACAGAAGACAAGATTGATCTACATTTTTCAGAAAGAAAAAAAACTGAAACAAAAATACAGTAATACTGTAATAGCCTCTGATAAATTTCATGAACAACCACCATTAACTACTTTCACTATGATAACCAAAGAAACTAACCTAGCAGGTGCTTTTTATCAAAATCAATAGATGATAATTTTGCAAGAAAGTTAGGAACTGTAATAATCAGAAATTGAGACAGTAATTACTCTGCCAAATTCTTCACATGTAGAGTCCATTAGGATTTTTGATATTCAGAACCTGATTAATAGAAGCATAATTTACTTATTCCAGGGGTAATTGAAAAGCTTCTAAGCAAAGAAAACGGAAATATATCTAATTGATTACTGGGAGAATGAACAAGAAACTTATTTTGCAATTTTAGCAGACTGAGTAAAGAAGACTAGAAATATATAACAAATGGGCACCTTATGAACCTTACCAATTGGAATGGGTATTAATCATAACATGGGGAGTCTGATGCTTGAGTGGAACCTACGTTTCCCTGATAGAAAGAGATCTAAGTAACAAGTGTTTCCTTTTGTTCTTTTTTATTATAGAATAGAGGCCCAATAAAACAACACACTCCACACAAAAGGTACATGGAAGATGGATTTTTCAAAAGTTATATGTATAAAGCAACATATGCTTCTTAGTTTTTTTTCCCAGATTTATAATAGGACTAAATTAACAATTGATATGTATAATATGATAAATGTCCAATATCATTTTTGATTGTACGATCTTAGGGAATCAATTGGTATCTATCTCATACATTGAACTTGTGAAATGCATGTCTAGACCTTACCCAAGAACAGGAGCAATTAGGATTAAATATCACTCACACTTGACACGCTCAATGCATATCCAACATAGACCCAATCACGAGATAATGTATGAAATGATGGATCGATTTATGCAATTTAAGGGCCTAGAAATGAATCTTTACACTTTTCACAAAAGGATTTTTTGGTCATTATTTGGAAGTGAAGTTTACTTCAAAAAGTGAAGTGAAGAGGTCAAATGAAGTAGTTCTAAATATTGTGATTGACGTACTTTTTACTACAACTCACAAAAAGTGTTATCAGGACCACCATAACTACAAGATTGAAGTGTTATACAGTTATCCTTACAGGATCTCACAAAAAGTAAAGTGTCCTTGGTGGTGTGTTATTAACAAAAGCCAAAACCTTCTGTTTTGATCGATACCATCATATACAAGCCAATACTTTCCTTGTTTTGTTGATACAAAAACAACAAAGCATTTATCCTAAATTTTTGGAGGCGGTTGTTTTTGAATCATTTTCTTTCATTCAGCTCTCTTAAGAGTCATGTCCTCTGTCACACTAACAAAATAAATATATCCTTCTTTGAAACTTCAATACATTTTCCAGACCTACCTCTAGTCCTAGCAGGTCCTTAATTACAATGTCCTACCTCTAGTCATAGTTACTCCTTTAGTTAAAATCTCCTACCTCTAGTCCTAGTGGCTTCTTTAACTACAATATTATTGTTCCTCCTTGAAGCATTTATTGGTGCACGTTGCACATATCCAAACCACCTAAGACGATTTTCTCTCATCTTGTCTAGCATTATCAACAAGTAGCGGTCGGGTCCGATTTATGTAAAAAATCAGAATCCGACCCAAAAAAAAATCGGCTTCCCAGACTGTACTAGAACCAGATTTCAATTCGGGTTAACCAAACCAGACCCCATTGACTATATATATATATATATATATATATATATATATATATATATATATATATATGTTCATCCAATGTGGAAGATGTGGCTCAAACTCAATACCTCTAACAAGAAACCTTCAAGCCTTAACCAACTGGTCACACACCGATATACACCTACCGAAAGAGCGTTCTTATATTTCACTTGAACCCGAAGCAGACCAGAAGTGTTTTCGGGTCATATGTTCTACCTGAATCCAACCCAAAGTAGTTCAGGTTTCAACTTTTACATCGATTCCAAATTTTAAGCTAAATTTTGGATCGGAACATGATATTGGTTTCTATTGACAGGCATAATCTTCTCCTCAATTGGTGCCTCCTCTTAACTTTTCACGAATAAACTATTTTAATCTTATCCTTTAATATATTTACGCTCATCAATCTTAGCATTCTCATTTCAGCTACACTAATTTTTTCAACTTGTTATTTCTTAATTGACCAATATTCTACTCCGTAAAGCGCGGTTGGCCTTATAGCATTCTTATAGAATTTTATTTTAACTTCAAAGGTATCTTCCGATCACAAAGCACTCCAAAAGCATTCCACCATTTCAGTCATCATGTTTTAATTCTATGCATAACATGATAAAATTCGATCTTAAATACAGAAAACTATCACTTATAAGTATCTCTAGTCCATTTATATGCACTCTCCCTCGTTTCTTTTTGCCTTTTGGTTGAAATTACATTTCATGTACTCGGTGATTGTCATACTTGTATTAAAACATTGTATTATAAAGTTTCTTTTCACACTTCTATTTTTGCATCTAACCCTTCTCAACTCTCGTCGAACAACACAATATCGCCAACAAACAACATATACCACGGAACCTCCTCCAAATATGCCTACTAATTTTATTTGTAACTAGCACAAAAAGGTGCCTACTTAATGTCGACCCTTGATGAAAGCCTACGATAATAGGAAATGGTTTAGTACCTCCTCTAGTGGTTGCACAGCCGTCGTAAGTCCACCATACATAGCAAGAACAATGCACAACTAAAAGAGCAGAAATCGGCATGATATCCACACATCTTTACTACTTTCACTTCACCACTTCTGCATATTAATAACCCATATAGGATCCCAAGGCAGATGACAACTTTGAGCTTCTTAATTTTTTGCACTTTGATACATTATCTCTCTCTCATGTTAAAGATATCAACATTTAATTTCCATGTGCCTTTGCAGGCCTAGAACTTTTTTGTCCTTGGGATCAAATCTTAAGATCGAGACCTTGTTTTCTCCTCCCCTCCTCTGGTCTTGTTCACCTCGTCTAGTTTCCATTCCAAAGGGTGAAACTCATGGAAACTAGAGGGGGGAAGCATTTCATATCGGTCTATATTTGAAAAAGTAATGAAAACTATTAATATGGTCCACAACTACATATAGAATTTCAATATATCTCTCTGCTTTCCTTACTCTACTTTATTTCTACCAAGCAAACTTTTTTGGTTTGGAAACTTGCTCTCTAGTTTCCCTACTAATAATATGTAGGTTGTACAGATGATATTTACTTACATAGTTAGATAGTGGGGGTTAAATAGTGAGACAATGGAAAGGAATGAATGTAAGAGATTATTACCTATCCATGACACACGGACACTCTTAAATGCTCACCGTGTCTATAGTTTGTCCACGTTGGACGCAACACAGACATGTCAAAATACACTAGACACCTAGAATTGTTGTCATATCCATGTCGTTGTGTCCGTACGTGTTGAATTTGTATCCATGCAACAAACCTACAGAAAGGTTGCTAATCTAAGAACTAAAGGAATTAAGATAGCTAATAGAGAGCTCAATTCTAGGAATATTCTCTCAAATCATGTGAATTGCATACAACTCCCCCAAATCATGGAAAAATGGAGGTACGAGTCCCTCTAGTTAACTTAACCCATCTTAGAAAGGAAAATTTTGTTTTTTAACAGCAATATGTTTTAGTTGATCTTTTTGCCCCCTAATAATTGACAATTAAAACCATCTCTTTTCCCCTTACATCATCAACCTCTATTAAACCCTTCCTTCTTATTCTTCTTCTTCATTAAAACCCTTTGTGATCTCTTCTTCTCCCTCTCTCTATGCAATCAGCGGCATCTTCTTCTCCCTCTTTTTCCTGCCATCTGAATAACATCACCAAAAATCCTTCATAAAACTCAAACCAGAGGGAAAAAAACATAAAAGAACCCATAACATTTTACTTTTACTTCTACATTTCAGAAAACCCTAAAGACTCATGAAGACTACTTCTTCACAAAACTCAAGATCCTAAGAGAAAGCCACAACATTTTACTTTTAACTTATATTTCTGCAAACAATGAAGAATTCTTCATAAAACCTAACATTAGACTACATGCCCTAGAAGAAACCGAACAAATTTAACAATTATCATAAAAACATAGTAAAATCCCTAGAATTTAGGATAGTCATTCTAAATGTAATGCGATATACTTCAGCAAAACACATGCATAAGTGAAACATCAAGTGAAAACACAAAATTAAATGGAATTGTTTGCAAATCATACCCTCCTAAATCCGATTTTGTTTTTAGGGTCCGAGACCCTCTCCTAAATCCATTGTAACGACAGACCTTGATGAATGCAAATCCCTCTTTACATACATTTTCTTTCTCTTGTACTTCAGCAAAACACATGCATAAGTGAAACATCAAGTGAAAAACCCAAAATTAAATGGAATTGTTGGAAAATCATACCCTCCTAAATCCGATTTTGTTTTTAGGGTCCGAGACCCTCTCCTAAATCCATTGTAACGACAAACCTTGATGAATACAAATCCCTCTTGACATACATTTTCCTTCACTAGTTCCTACTTTTTCTTCAAAGTGCCTCTTTTTTCCCTCTTGACATACATCTTATATACTCTCTATTGTTATTCCTTTGCCGATCTCTTTCTCTTATTTATAGATTGTAATAGGTTAGGGGTTAGGGGATTGTCATTCCTTTTCACTCTTTGGCTTTATGTGTCAAAGAGATGAATGCAAATCCCTATAGAAAATTATATAATTTTACCTTTTTGTCTAGACTATTTATAGTCTAAGGGAACATGGAAGTTGTTCCTTGGTTGTATGAGCTTAAACTACATATCCAACATGTTGATTTACCTACCCACAAACTGACCACCTAGGTTTTATGGCATTACTTTCTCATGCTCGTAGCTATCTTGGTTAGGAACTTGCACAAAATAAGGGGTTGACGTTAGGTAAGCAGATGGTCATAAAAAAGGTTTGTCAAATCTTCTATGGAACTTTCTTATGCTCCATAGCCGATCCCATTTTGATGGCAGAAGGCTTGGACGACGATGATGAATAAGTTAGGGGTATATGTCTCCTCAAGTAAGTTACTAGTCATGCTCTCTGCTTTTAATTGATAACTGATGGTCTCTTCAGTTGACACAACTCATGCTCTTAAGTAATAGTTAAGAACTCTTCAACTCATGCTCTTAAGTATAGTTAAGAACTCTTGAGTTGTGTGCAATGCTCTTAGTTGGTGACCCATGCTCTCTTAACTTGACAACAGATGCTTCTTCAGAGCATGACTTATTCTTAAAAGTAATGACTCGCGTTCGTTTGAATTGAAAAGTCATGCTCTTGATTAATGACTCGTGCTCTCTTTGAGTTAACAACTCAAGCTTCTTGAGTTGGTAACCCATGCTTAAAAGTAATGACTCTTTAAATTAATACATGTTTTGGACTTTGGTCCTTCAAATAGTACACCGCTTTCCTATCCAGCCCTTATGGCTTACACGTATACCAAATTCATTATGAAGACATAAGTGAAAGGAACGTACAATGTATACTAACCACCCTCTCAATTTAAGCGGTCTAGTCAGTTGACCTCTACAACCACATCCGGTCGTTGCTGGCTTTCGACCTACAACCATCTAGCCAGCATCTAGGAAGCACGGACACTCCAAAAATATGGTTCATGTCGTTCAGACACATATCCAACTCAAACACCACAAAATACAGTAGGACACACCAACATGGGTGCTGTATCCGTGTTCTTGTGTCCCTACCGTATCGTGTTGTATTTGTATCCGTGCAGCATACGCCGCCATAGAGCGTTACCAACCGCATTCAACCAAAACACAACCACTTGTGTATGATCCAATAGGGTAAGTAAACTGTCATATGATAAATAAAAGAGTATTAATAATAATAATAATAATAAATAGTTAATTGGACCGGAAAGTCCGTGGGCCGTATTTGGGCCTAGGTTTTGTATGATGGGCCAAATTTCTTGGCCCAAAATATTTTTTGGGCCGGGTTAGGACCTGAGACCCGGCCCATTATCATCCCATTGATATTATTCAGGGAAGCTAGCTAGGTACCAATGTCAGATGGTTAAGATACATCACTAGCTTGATGATAATAAAACATCAACATCAACACAGAAAAATAAAGTGATTAATTCTATTCAGAACAAAAAGGATGATGGAGAAGAACATTATTAGCCACTGATAAAATTTTAGGAACAACAACAACAACAACAACAACAACAACAACAACAACAACAACAACAATAATGATGAAGAAAATAGGAGAGGAAGAGAAAGACCTAGTAGTAGATCTAGTAGTAGATGTTGGTTGTGGCGGTGGATGTTGATTCAGAAATTGAGGCCAATTTTGGCATTTGGGTGTTTGGATAGATGGGAGAAAGAAGGCGGAGTGGTTGATGAATAGAGGGGAGGGGAGGAAAGGGAAATGACAATGGTCTGTTACTCTATTCGGAAAAGGGGAAAAAAAAAAAAAAAACAACTCTCCCTTTTCTGTG
>JANAVB010030220.1:33687589-33775089 GCA_029216955.1 Iris pallida
ATCCCAAGCCGATCACATATCGCTCTAATAATTCAAGTCATATTTTATATTTACTTTATCTTATCGTATATCCTGCTCTGTTTTACATTCAGTATTTTCTCACCATGCCATGATATACAGTTACTCACATGCTCTACATGCCTTTATTTGTACCTTGATTGGAGACTAAGTTCTGTTCGGGGGAAGAGTTACAACCCCGGTCCTTATTTGGTTTAAGGGTTGTAACTCAGCTTCCGAACGGTTCCCAAGTTTTCATATATCTTTGTCTTGTAGTTCATTATACTGTCTCTTATAGAATTTGTTAATTCATATGGAACTGCTGTTAGTGCTTATACTTGCTCATTTTTCTGACAGGATACCGTTATGATATATTACAGATAATTCTGAGGCAGACTGCTCGACCTATTATGGGCTCGAGTTAGATGTAGTAGTCCAGGACCGTGGCCTTATAGTAGAGCCACTAGACTTTGTACTCCCAGAGTAGTGTAGATTAGCTAGGTTTGACTGGACTGCGATCCAGCTAGCATTATCAGACCGTAGCTTCTATGTTATATTTTGAGACCCTGTGATGTTGTATATATCTGGGCTTGTATTGGACACTGGACTCATCTACTATTTCATCTATCATATGTTTTCCCTTCTGAGCTATCTACCTTAGTTTTACCATGTGATTGAGACTGTATTGTTATGTCACCTCCACTCGGAGTGTATATACTGTACAGGTACCTTTATACTGTTAGTCGTAGTATTTACAGACGTTATATACAGCGTTCTACCGCCGATACTACGGCGTAGGCGGGACGTACCCACGTGCTCGTGCCCCTCATAAGGGTGCGGGTTGTGACACATTTTTATGGTGGCCCATGCAGGTCTGTGTCGTAATTAGTACGATCTCGTAATGGTGCTCGACTTAGAGTACTAATTACGAGCCTGCAATTAGGACGTAGGACCTAGGACATGATAGGAGTTTCTCAATCACACCTAGAAAAATTTTCGATCTTTTGATTTTCATGATTACTCTTCTTGTATTAAATTAACTGTCCTTCTTTGATAAATCTACTCATGTGCCATATTGATCTCTTTGTTTCAATTCGTCTCCAGGATGACGAATACGCACCCGCAGGCCACTGGATCGAGTAGCTTGCCCGAGAGATCTGACCAGGCTGAGGAGGAGGTTCACGAGACTGCCCCCAGTGATTCCACTATCCCGGAGACCCCGACAGTTGCACAGGGAGGTCTACTACCTCCACCCCAGAGGGTTTCAATTGTCGTTCCGGAGATGCTACCGCCACCACCTCCGATACCGACGGATACATATCATATGTTCTTTCTCCTTCAGCAGATGATGGAGACACAGCGGGCCCAGGCAGAGGCATCACAGCGCCAGTCGGAGGCGTCACACCGTCAGATTGAGATGCTGAGGCAGAGCATGGAGAACTCGTATCAGCTTGTACTGGCAGCAGTAGAGAGAGTGGCACCGGGTACGGTACAGGACCCTACTGGCCAGCAGCTGTACCAGCAGCAGTCCAGGCCGGGGACAGTATTAGACTTTAGGAAGATGAGCTCCAGGGACTTCACAGGCACAGAGGGCATCCTTTATGCAGACGACTGGCTAGAGGACGTGCAGCGGAGCAGGAGCTGGCAGAGCTTCCTAGAGCACTTTGGGTTTCGGCCGCAGCCAGTCGATTCTTCGACATTGTGCTGACATGGTACCACACGGATCCTCGTGCGTCGGTGAGAGGGCTGACATGGAAGAACTTCCGGAGGCTCTTCAAGGAGAAGTTCTTTCCAGACGTGGCTCTTACAGCATTAGAGGGCCAGTTCGTGGGTCTAGTGCAGGGGAACTCGTCGGTGGACGAGTATGCAGCTGAGTTCTTCCGCCTTAGCAGGTTCACTCCCGATATGATCCAGGATGAGGGGCAGAAGGCTCGTAAGTTCCGTAGGGGACTTATTCATGCAGTGCGCACCCGCACTTCGGGTCGCCGTGACGCGACGTTCGATCAGATATTGATGGACGCGCAGATTGCAGAGGACTTCGGCCTCAAGCCGAAGAGGAGCGGTGATACTATGGGGGCGAGTTCCAATATGGGACCGGCCAAGCACCCCCACTTTCAGTATCAACAGAGGCCATTTCAGCAGCAACAGCCTCCGTTGCAGATTCAGCAGGCACCAGCGCGTGCCCAGCAGCACCAGGGACAGGGCCAGAGACCGGCTACTCCGTACGGCTTCTGCGGGAAGCCGGGGCACACCAGGGAGGCTTGCAGGAAGAGGTTAGACGTCTGTCTCTACTGTGGGGCGCCCGATAACCAGCTGAGGGATTGCCGCTTTCGCGAAGTCCGAGGAGGCCAGGACAGAGTGCAGCCGGCTAGAGGACCAGCAGTTCAGCAGAGAGGTCCTCCACTTCAGACCCAGCAGCAGCACTTTGTTCAGCACCAGAAGGGAGCACCCGCGGGCAGGGTGTTCGCTTTGGCAGCGGAGGAGGAGGTAGAGCCGGTGGGAGATGTTGTAGCAAGTCATGTTCTCCTTGATTCTTTTCCTGCTTTCGCCTTGTTTGATTCTGGGGCTACTCATAGTTTTGTGTCTATTTTTTTTGCTCTGAGATACAATATTATTACAGAATATATGGGTAGAACTTGCAAGATTATGACCAGGGGAGGCATTATCCTGGTTAATAATATTTGCAAGGGGCGAAGAGTCACTCTGAGAAGCCAGGACTTGAGTGCGTGTCTGCTCGTAATGCCCCTACCGAGGTACGATATGGTACTCGGTATGGATTGGTTGAGCATGCACCATGCTAGCATTGATTGTAGAGGAGGCAGAGTTCTTTTTAGGACGCCGGAAGAGCCAGATATCGAGTTTACTCGAGGAGCAGCGGAGCCGGAGGCTGGATTCTGTGGAGCTTTGTTGGCGGGGCAGGATTTGCCACATCCGTTGATAGCTGAGTTCTCGAATGTTTTTCCCGAGGAGTTGCCGGGGATGCCGCCAGACAGGGACATTGAGTTCTCTATAGACTTGGCACCGGACGCCGAGCCCATTTCACAGCATGTCTATAGGGTGAACAACAGCGAGTTGATAGAGCTGAAGAAGCAAGTCGACGAGCTGCATGACAAGGGGTTTATCAGATCTAGTTCTTCGTCCTGGGGAGCGCCAGTCCTTTTTGTGCCGAAGAAGGACGGTACGTCCCGCATGTGCATTGATTACTGGGCGTTCAATAACCTCACTATCAAGAATAGGTACCCTTTGCCGAGGATCGATGACTTGTTCGATCAGTTGAGTGGGGCAAAGGTATTTTTGAAGATAGACTTGAGGTCCGGGTATCACCAGCTGAAGGTGAGGCGGGATGGCATTCCCAAGATGGCATTTCGGACTCGGTACGGCCAGTATGAGTTTACAATGATGCCATTTGGGTTGACCAATGCTCCCACGGTGTTCATGAACTTGATGAACAAGGTATTCCATCAGTACCTTGACAAGTTCGTGGTGGTCTTCATAGACGATATCTTGATCTATTCGAAGACGCAGGAGGAGCATGAGGAGCACTTGAGAGTTATGTTAGAGACTCTGAGGAGGGAGCAACTCTACGGGAAGCTTTCGAAGTGTGAGTTCTTTGTAACACCCAGTTTTTCCAAATGAGAGTAATTTTGAAATTTTGTATTTTAAATTATTTAATAATGATATTTAAGTCATGATATGATTTTTGGTGATTTTTAGTTATTTTTAAAACTATTTAATTGAGTAAAATGTGACATTGGTGTTTTGCTAGTGTAACCTTAGTCATGCATGACCTAGAAGACTAATCATGACCAAGGAGACCTAATCATGTGTTTAGGATTTCAAATTTCTACATTAAGCCTAGGGGTATTTTGGTCATTTTGACACTTTTGTGAAATTGTGAATTATATTAATTAAATATGTGTTAGTTACATTGTTGAGACTTGACCTAGAAGTTAGCCTAATCTAGATGTTAACCATGACCCTAGAAGCTAAGCTAGAGGATTTCAATTAAGTAATCACATTAGTGTAATATCTAGATATTATTAGGAAAGATATTTTCTTTTGAGATATTTGTGAAAAGAAGCCTTAACCAATAGGAAGCCTTAGAATTTGTTGGAGAAACCTTAGCCACTCATCCTAAACCCTAACCCTAATGTTTTCAACAGCCATCACACCATTCCCCCTATAAATGCAACACATTAATCATTTGCACCATTTTTTTAATTCATTCTATTTGCCTCCTTTGTGTTCTTCCCTAAACTTCTCCCCAAATATCCAAATCACCTCCAATTTGAGCCAAATTTCTTGCATTGGAATCCCCTACTGTTGAGGATGCTAAGGGGAGTTAGCTAGCAAGGTTGCACAAGCATTTGGCACCCCCAAGTGAAGAGGATACCCCCCTATTCTAGGTTTTCATTGAGTTTTCACTCAATAGGTAAATGCCCTCATACATAGTTAAATTTCTGTTTTCTCTTCATGAATTCATGCATCTAGGAACCAGGGACCTATAGGCTGAGTTTGGTAGAAATTGGATTGGGTTTGGTGTCCGTATCGGACACGTATCTAGGTTTTTATACAAGTGTTTGATGATTTGTCTCTGTGAATTAAATGTTAATAATTTCGAAAACTAATTACACAAATTTCTAGCCCTATAGATGTAGATCACAGAACACCATCACTGAGCACGATACCGTGTCGTATCCGTGTCCAAATTGGACACAAACACGCTGTACACAGCACTGTGCACTGTCCTGCTACCTCGTGTCCAGTTCTCACTGGACACGACACGAGACCCGACCAAATTTGGTCAGCACCGAGGGGCAATCACTGACATCCTACCCATAAAATTTCGTGGGACCTCGATGTGTGTGCACGTAGAAATTTGGCCCGCACTGATTTTATACTGTGCTGAGTGTACAAGTTTCGAGCCACTGATACGGTGTCCGTATCGAGTGTACACGTGTCGTGGGCATGTTGCAGACACTCGAGCGTGTAACCCTATCATTGGCGAACCTATGTTCACGAGCACGGCTCGTCTCGATCGCTGAGTCGTGTCCAAACGGACACGACATGGCTGCACGAGGCAGTTTCAGTACCAGTTTTAAAACTGTGAGCATTCCAATTCTTGGACACATTGTATCCTGTTTATTGGACACAATTGGCTCCCAAGATATGTGGGATATGTCCCTAATCTCTGTACACCTAGTTTTCCAAATTTATTTTGAATTTGACCTTGAATTTGGTTTCAAACTGTGGGTTCATTCATTCTCTGACAGTTCTCAGGTTTCATGAGTTTGGGGATTTTGATTCACATTTCCTGAGATTTTATGATGTTAATTGCTATGTTAGATTCCTTACACATGTGTATTATACTATTGTAATGTAAATTGTTGGCTAGTGTTAGATGGTAGATCTCGAAATTGTGTTTTAGAATGTGAACTGATAAGAGTATCAGGACTGAAAAACCTGAACTCTTCATTCCCTGTTTAATCTGAAATTGATATTTAATCTACATGTTTAAATTCAGGGGCATGTGTAATAGCTAATGATAGTTTGGTTTTTACATGATAGATTAGGATATGTTATCAAGTGATGGATTTCGATATTGATTTGAGCTAAATGTAGACTGATACCTGTGTTGTTTGGAAATCCTAAAAGAAATCGATTTCCTGTCTCTTAAAACTGAACTTTTGATGATCAAGTACATATATATTCATGTGTCAGCTGCATTGATATAGTTCTCTGTTATTTGCTGTTTTTCTTCTTCCTGAGAACTTCATAATAACCTGAGAATGGAGTGTCATGTGTGTGCGATAGGTTTACTGATTTCTAGGATTCAATGCAAAGAAAGTTTATACATGTGTATTAGGTAATTTTTAATGATAATTTCAACTGTATTTGTTAATAGATGTTATCTGGATGGTACATGGGTTAATAGTCACTGTTCTCAGTTTCTTCCTTTCTATTAAATGAATTTCCTACATGGTATTGGTAGGAGGTTTTGGAGTTTTACTCTTTCACTGAATGTTAAATCTGAGTTTATTTTCATCTATACACTGTTTGGAACTCTACAAAACCCCCACACACACATTTCAAAATCTGAGAATTCCCAAACCTGGAAATAGTTAACTGAGTTTAACTGTTAGATGACATGTCAATTGTTCTCAGGTTCCTGAGAACCTGAGATGCACATGGCTGTCCTTTGTACACACAACTGCCACATTTTTTTCTGAGAACTTCACCTCTATACACACACATGCCTAACTGAACACATGACACTATGTTCTTCACACACACATATCTGAAAACTGAGATTAGTTGTAGTGGGAAAACCTGAGATTTTGTATCTTCAAATGAAACATGCTAACTGAAATGTGTAAGAGAGTTGATTGGGTTTTGAATGTGCAAACTGAATGTTGAGAACTTGAACCCATGTAATTTGAAATTTGGATAGGTGGCTGTCAATTGATTTCCTTTCCTTTTTCCTTCTCATAAATAGGAAACTGTCATGGGTTGGTAGCCTGATTTTTTTTGAACTGTTAACAGTCTTTTAACCTGAGATTTACCTTCCAATGTATTAGACCTGAAATTTCCATTGAACTGAAATCTGAGACTTTATACACATGTGCACAACCACACAGCCATGTATGCTAGACACACACAAAGCCACATTTCCTCACACCCTTCTCTATTCACACACACACACACACTCATACCCATTGTAACCATGTATGCAACTGTTTTCCTATTAAATTTTAGCTATCACACATTGTCACATTACCCCTCCATGTTCACACACATAACCTTACATGCTAGTTCCCTCTCTAGCTTGCTCTCATTGTAGAATGTTGTAAATATATGAAATCACACATACATATAGCCATATATAAACTCCATGATAAATAGCAAAAATGTGAATGTGCCTTGATGAGTGGTTGTGTTTAGCTTGTATAGCCTTGTGATTGGTGTGTGATTGCTAGACTAGGCTTGGTTAGGCCTAGTGAGACTTATTAGACTTGTTGGGCTAGGACTTGACCTAGTTTGACCTAGACAGTTGACCAAGTTTGACTTAGAGTTGACTTTGACCCAGAATTGACTTAGAATCATGCAGATTGCATCGTAGACTTCATTTATCTTATTTTAAACACATTATAACCCATACTGTTCTATTTAGGATATTGTGACTCCGGTGCAGACATCTGATATTTCATTACTCTTTTCAGAGTATCAGGCGAGTACATTCTCTGATAGTTCTTTCATTTACTTGTCAAATTACTGTACTTCAGTTCTAGTTAGCTGTATATGATTCTCTGTTACAAACACGTATTATTATTTCTGAATCCATGTATGCGACACACATACTTACTTGTCTTACCTCTATTATTCGAATCATCATACGAATCACCATACGAATCACTATTCGAATCACCCTATTCGTATCTTCATATATTGGTTGGACTTGTATTCGTCTTATGTGTTGGATTACGGATTCATTTGTATTAGACTGGGCGAGGAAATACTGATTAGACATGTAGACATATCCCCCTATTCGAATCACCCCTCTGTGAATTATATTCGAACGATAGCCATCCCTCATCTGATCAGTGAGTGGTGTGCCGTATTACCTACAGCCGTTTACATGTCGAACTCGGTATTTTAAAACACACTTGGAGAATTTATTCGAATCATTGTTTGACTACTATTCGAATCACTATTCGTATCACCTTATTCAAATCACTATTCACATCATCTTATTCGAATCACCTTATTAGAACAATGATTAGAATCACATTCGACTCATCTTGTATTAGACTCACTTTGGGATTACACTCGACTTATATTGTACCATCTGAACTCATTATGTTACTCTAGTTCAGCTAGATCTTGTTTTACAGTCTTCTTTGCTATGATTCTTCTCTTGTTTAGTTATTTACTTTTCTTGCACTTTATCTGTTTTTCTTACCATCACCTGAACATAAACTGCCATATTCATCAATACAACTGTCTACAACTGCTTTATAGTTCTCTGTCATTTACTTGGAATTTCTTGATGAAATGTACTCGTTCCTATCCTGACTGGACCTGTTGAAAATATTACAAATGATTGCCCTGAGGACATTTGCCCCACTTGCCTTGGAGCAGGAGATGGCTTAGCGACCTATGACCCCGACACTCAGGAGTGATCGGGAGACTAGCTAGTAGACTTGGTTTAGTTTTCATGTTTTAGAATTTGAATTGTAATAACTTGAGATTCGAGTTTGTTTTTGAGTTTGTTTGAGATATTATTACTTAGTAGTTTATAAATGTTGTTATTTAGTTTTTAGTTAAACTTCTGTGTTATCTTATCGTGCTTAGACTGTGATTGAGATTTCATTATATCTATACTTGTCCTCCATTCGGAGTTGAGATTTTGACAAGTACATTATACAATTGCGTGAGTTGTTGATTAGATAGTAACCTAGGACAGCGTTCTACCGCCGACACTGCGGCGTAGGCTGGACGTACCCACTTCTCGTGCCCTTACTCTAGGGTGCGGGTCGTGACATTCTTCTTGGACCAGGTGGAGTTCTTAGGTCATGTTGTAACCGAGCACAGGATCTCAGTGGACCAGAGGAAGATTTCGGCAGTGGAGTCTTGGTCTACGCCCAGTTCTGTTGTCGAGGTTCGAAGCTTTCTGGGTTTGGCTGGCTATTACCGGAAGTTCGTCCAGGACTTCTCACGGATTGCAGAACCGATGACTAGACTCACCAGGAAGGACGTGGAGTTTGTCTGGACTGTTGAGTGTCAGGCTGCATTCGATGAGCTGAAGAGGAGGTTGACTTCAGCTCCGATATTGACTTTGCCATCTGGGTCAGGAGGGTTCTCGATCTACAGCGATGCTTCAGGGAAGGTGTCACGACCCGATCCCAAATAATTGGGTCGAACCGGATCATGTCCAGCCTGCACCATTGTTGAGACGGCGGCAGTAAGCTGTTCAGTAGCAGGTAACCATACAACAACACTATATTTGTCACAACTCAAAATTCGAAAATTTAAAACTTTATTAAACTTTTACAATAGAATGAAAGATACAACTTAAATTATTTTCTACATACATCAAGAAGAAAAGAAAACTCTAGGCAAACAGCTCATCAGTCTCGAAATCCTCGTCTTAGGATCGCGGAACAAAGCCTCATCAGTGATACCTAAAATGTTGGGTCTCCAGTCAGGAGGGAGCAAAGTACAATTCATGCTAATTTAACAATTGAAATAATAATAGAATCATGCACTTTTAAACAGTTTTGAAAATCAACTAAGCAGTTACAGTTTTAAAACAGTTACAGTTTCTGTGATGTGAATAGGCAATGAATATGACCGGCTTGGGTTGTACAGTTGTATCATATTGATACGATATGGCTTATCCCCGTGTGTATGAGGGGTAAGCTAACACAGTCAGTATAAAGTTTTGGATGTGGTCATACTCATTACACTACTCCCCCAGTCCCCAATAGTTACAGTAGTTACAGTCAGTGCTCTCAGAGAGAGTTCCGTGTTGCATCGTGGTTTAAACTTGCATTAAAACGATTATTAAATAATTGTAAACTAACACAAAATGTACTTGCCTTAAAATTGATCGAACTGGAGAGTTGGTACTTCGGGGTTGATGGTCAAAAACTTCCTTGAAACCCTACATTCGGAAATCTGTCTCAGAACCAAACTATTCAGAACTGCCACACTAGTTGCAATCTCTAGTTGTTTCCTAATCAAGTTTTAATCTTTTGATTAACCAAACACAGAAAAATATGATTTATTGTGCGTTGATTTAATATGAGGGAAAAAGATTGTTTTATATTTTGAATTCGGAAAACATCGTCGATGCCAGATTATTTTATGAAAACTTGGTAATTTTTATAAATATAAATATAAAGCTAATTTTCTTATTTAATGAGAAATACGTGACTTTTTAATTATTAACAAACTCGTCAATTTTTAGGTGAGAAAATAATAATTAATTTTATACGAAAAATACTTTTTTAATTATTTTAATCGTTAATAGCAAAAACTCGAAAAACCAAAAAAGACAGGAAATCTAAGCTATTACAGTCACAGACCAGCCAGCTGGGCTTATGCCCATTACAATTTATTTACATAAATTAAAATAAGATAAACTGCCGTTAGTCCTAAACTGAAATAGAAATTAAATAGAAAACAGAAAATAAATAATAAAAATAAAGATAAATAGTAAGTCTCAGATAATGGTCCGATCCTCGTCTTGGCTAATTGCCTCAACGTCCGGGCGGGGCCGGTATCGTTTGCACTTAGCCGGGTCCATTGACCAATACGGTCGTCACCCAAAAATCAAATATTAAATAAATTCCGAAAATCATTTTAAATTTATTTTGAAAATAATTCAGGATTTACGGAAAAATCGGGCAGCATCTCCTCTGTTTTTGGTCAACCCAAAAACTGGGAAAATGGCGCCGATAATTCCTGCAAGTCCCAAACCAGGGAAAAACCCGCATTTTATATATATAAAACATCCACAGCCAATCCACAGCATAATCGGGACGACCCGAAATAATTTCGGAAGTCCGATTCCAATTCTACAAATCACAGAACGTTCCCGAAAAATTCCGGAGAACTAAAACACATCAAAAACCATTCCCAAAATATTTCGGGAATCCAAAATAACTCACAGGACTTTTTCGAAAATTCCGAAAAATTACGACGTCGCTAAAATCGAATTCCCAAAGGGAACCGGGGACCATTTCATCATCGACAATAATAATAAAATAGCGGGACAGGGGTTATACCTCGGATTGCTCGGCTAGAGCTCTCAGATGAATATAGAAAGAAAATAATCCAGAACAGCAACGAACTCCTAAAACAGTGCTGGAACCAGCATCGTCGAAGCAACGCCGAGAAATTCAGAGTCTAGGGCACGACAGGGGTGCCAACAGGAGAAAGCTCGCCAAAAAAAGGAACTGACCAGGGGCGGATCCGCAGGTCCTGACCCGGATCGGCAGGGAGCGCCGAAGGGGCACCGCACGGGGAAACAGGATTCGCCGAGGGAAGCTCGGCGGCTCGGCTAGGGCGGCGTCGGGGCTGACGCGGTCGCCGGAGGGGATCGGCGGGGTGCGGTCGGCCCTAGGGGTCGGCCGGGAGCTCGGGGCGGACGCGCAAGGGAGGGGAAACGCCGGCGGGGGTTGGCCGACGCTGGCCGGGGGAGCGCTGGACGGCGGAGAGCGCGAGGGGATGCTGGCGGCCGCGTGCACCGGAGGGCGCGGAGAAGAGGTGCGGCGGTTGTCGGAGGGGCGCTGGTGCGCAGAGGGGTGCGCCGGAGTGCGCTGGTGGCCGGACTTGGCCGCGAGGGGGCCGGCGACGGGGCGGATCGGTAGTCGGGAAGGGTTTAAGGATGAGGAGAAATTGGGGATGAGTGGTTCGGGTGAAGAGTGGTGAAAAGGGTGATTTATATAGGATGAGGTGAGAGGAGACTCGGAGGTTACGAGAATCAACAGCCATGGCCGTTCGGGAGGAGGGGAGTTGGGAGGTCATAGCCGATCAGTAAAAAGGAAAAGGAAAAGTCCTTTCCTTGACAACTAAGGAGAAAGAGAAGACTTAAAGTTTAATAAAGAAAGTTTTTCTTTTTAATGATTATTTCTTAAACAATAAAATCTGAATTATAACTAGTGGATTTTTAGTATAAAAATTAGATTTGGGGTTTGATTTCAGAATGGATTGAGATGAGTCCGGAACAGATTTGGGATGGGTCAGGCCAAACTAAAATCCAGGAATTGATAATAACATTTTTTTTCCTAAAATAATTTATATTAATAATTAGCTAATTAATAAATTATTTAACTGAAATAATTAAGGATTCTAGATGGGTTCGGGACTGGACCAGGCAAATAAAAAATCCAAATTCATTTATTTTGAAAATAATTTTCTATTTAATAATAATTTAAAAAAAATTAGCAAACACATATTTAATTATTTAGAAGAATAACAAAAATTGAATTTCCAGAATTTATTAATTCAAGTTAAAATAATTAACTAAAAGTTACCGGTTTCACAACCTTCCCTCCTTAACAAATTTCGTCCTCGAAATTTAAAGAGATAAGGTTAGGAATATACCTCAGGTCTCAAACAAATACGGGTACTGCACCCGTAAATCAGGTCCAACAATAAGAATTGCCAAGGCAGTCGTGAATGAGACGTTTAGGGGCAAGTTTCAACTATGTTACCATCCACGTAGAATAATAATAAAAAGCGAACCAAAGTACACGAGGTTGATCAGACCATCATGCACCAGTTCTGATTAGACAATATATTAGTGGGTGCACCCAATAAAATACCGTCATGATCAAGCTTGACAAAAAATAGCTTGCAAAACTAGGCTAATTTAGCAGCATCAGTCAAGTTTAGAACGAAAAGATAAGAGTTATGTGATGGCTCAAATTCTGATCTTCTTCTCACCTCTGACTACACTTGCAACTGGTTTCTCTGGCTCTGAAAGGTTGAGTCCAATCTTCAGCTCTGAATTATCCAATATGGGACTTGGATTCGAAATGTAGCGTCTGAGCTGTGATACGTAGAAGACGTTGCACACTCTCAAGATTAGCTGATAGAGCTAATCGGTACGCTACTTCCAACTCGTCTTAAAACTTCAAATGGCCTGATGTATCTGGCCTCAATTTCCAGCTCCGTCAAAACTGATTGTTCCTCTGGTAGGAGAAAATCTTCACAAAAGACGCTATCTCCTTCTTCAAACTCCACTGATTGACGATGATAACTTGGTAATTGTTGTAAGAAAACTCTACCAATTTTAAATGATCTTCTCCAAGACCCTCCAATTTCTAAAACACAAGATCTAACATATCTTCAAGCGTCTGGATTATCTTCTTTGATTGTTCGCCGGTTTGTACTCCATAAATCCGGTAGGGGTGCCTCTCGTACAATGCTGCCAACTTTCCGGTGAATAAACTAACCTTGAAGGGAATAAAGTGTGCTGACTTAGTCAGTCGGTCCACTATAATCCAATTGGTGTCCTTCCCTCCTTGGGAACAAGGCAATCCTTACTCAAAGTTCATTGTTATATACTTCTACTTCTACTTCTACTCCGAATTGTCCAGC
The DNA here is from genome assembly GCA_029216955.1 of Iris pallida. Taxonomy (NCBI): domain Eukaryota; kingdom Viridiplantae; phylum Streptophyta; class Magnoliopsida; order Asparagales; family Iridaceae; genus Iris; species Iris pallida. The sequence continues at coordinate 33,700,697 of JANAVB010030220.1, forward strand.
GGCTGCAACAAACTTGTTGTTCTCTTGCTAAATTCTTCATGTTGACAAATTCACATCTAATCCCATACCTGGAATTGTCCTGCTTTATTCCATAGCACCAATCAATGAAGGCATATTCCGATACATCTTATTAGCTCCTGAATATATGGAATACTGCGACTGGTGCATTTCTTTCATCAACTCGTTCCTCCGTTTGTCAGCCGATACGCAAAGTCTCGTACCATTCTTCAGAGTTCCACTGCTGATCAATTTAGAAACCCTCAAGTGTTCCTGCCAACACTTGATCTCTAAGCCTGCAAAGTGCCTCGTTTTGAAACTACGTCCTCTTGATTTTGTCCATCAGCCTCGAACTTCATCAATACTGAATCAGCATCCAACTCCGTCCTTCTATCTCCAGGTAGTATAACCTCCAGTCCAAGCTTCTCGACGTCTTCTAGTAGATGCCACTCCTTGGTTAAGAACATCGCCACCGGGTATCGACTAAGTGTATCAGCGATCACATTAGCCCTACCCGGGTGGTATAGCGGGTCGATGTTGAAATCCTTCATCAGCTTCAGCCATTTTCTTTGTCTAACATTCAGCTCTTTCTGAGTGAAGAAATATTTCAGACTTTTGTAGTCCGTATATATTTTCACTCCCTTTCCATAAAAATCATGCTTCCATAGCTTCAAAGTAAAGATAATTGCAGCAAGTTCCAATTTAGATGTGGGATAATTCTTCTCATGAGTCTGTAGTTGCCTAGATGTGTAAGCAATTACTTTTCCATGTTGTTGAAGAACGCAACCCAGTCCTTTTCCAGAGGCATTACTGTAAATTGAGAAACCACCGGTTCCTGCGGGTAGCGCAAGGATTGGTGTAGTGGTAAGTCTCTTCTTCAGCGCCTCAATGCTGCCTGGCAATCTTTCGTCCAGATGAACTCTTCATTCTTCCAAGTGAGTTTCGTCATCGGCTCAGCAATCTTGGCGAAATCCTTCACGAACTTCTGATAGTAGCCAGCCAAGTTCAAGAAACTTCCGAATTGAACTTGGGGTATACCACTTTTCAACAACAGCTATCTTCTATTGAAATTTCTTCTCTTGACAACATGGCCAAAAATCCACCTTGTCAAAGAAAATCCACGTTCAGATAACTTACCATAAAACTTCTTTTTCTTCAAAATTTCCAGAACTTTCCTCAGATGTTCTTCATGCTCTTCTTCAGTCTTCGAATATATCAGAATGTTATCTATGGAGAAGATAAACTGATTCAAATACTTATGAAAGACTCTGTTCACGAGATTCATGAACACAGTAGAAGCATTCGTCAGTCCAAACGACATGACCAAGAATCCATACTTGGTGTTGAATGTCGTCTTGGGAATATCTTCTTCCCTGACCTTGATCTAATGGTGATCAAGTCAATCTTTGAAAACACCTTAACTCCACTCAAATTGATCAAACAGATCATCAATCCAGAAAAATGTACTTGTTCTTTAGTGCCCGATAGTCGACGCACATCCGTATTGTTCCATCCTTCTTGGGCACAAACAAGATAGGTGTTCCCTAAGGTAAAGTTCCATCTTGGGTAAATCCTAGAGCCTTCATTGATCTGGTCCTTCATCTTCTTGGCCTCCTTCGGGTTGACTCTGTAGCATCCCTTAGAAATAGGGGAGAGCCGGGAACTAGGTCAATAGTGAACTCTATGTCTAGTTCTGGGATAATCCGGGAAAATTATCAGGGAAAACATCTACCATAAAGGTGTAACTAAGAAGTTTATTCATGTGGAGAATTACAGCAAAAACTCTCATGATTGATCTAAGGACATCCGGTTACAACTTCTTATAACAATAGATAATGCTATTCAGCAGTCCTAGGTATTAATCTTCATGGCTCTGGATCTTGCATGAGCAGTCTCCAACTGCTTTATCTTCTTCTATGATCCTCGAGTCTGCATCATGCCTTCCTGCAGTGGGTGTAGAAGGTAAGGTCTGCTGGATGGGAAGAGAGTCCCTAGGTTGGCATAACAGGTGTAACTAGGATAGGTACTCTGGTTTGATGGAAAGATAAGGGCAGTCCTTTATCCGATGTTCAGCAGATCCACATGCCAAACATTTCCCCAATCTCTTGCGACAACTATTGGCTTGGTGACCAGGCCTTTTACAGTAGTCACAAACCAATAGTTCTTATGATATGACTGTCGGATAGGGCTCAAATATCTTCTAGATTCAGGGGTATCCCTCATAGAACGAGGTTCTGCTCCAACTTGGTTTAAGATAGCTAAGGCTACATCATTGACGTTCTTCATGTCTTCTCTCGTGATATTCATCTGTTCCTGCTGGACTTCATCTTGAGCTTTCTGGAACTCCGGGATTTCTTGAAATGGGGCAACCATTTGGAAGGTGTTTGCTGGTACTAGTAGAGCAACAAGAATGGATACTCCACCAAGGAAATGCAACTCAGTTTGAGAAGAGGTAGGAATCGCCAGTGTAGTGAAAACTTCACTGGATGCATTATGGGGACGGTCAATCAGCCGCGAGGGAAAAGACCCTGGACTTGGTTGAGGAGATGGGGTATGATCCGGAGATGACACCTCATCGCCAGCAGGATTGGTCTTGTCAATGGTCATTCTTTGGAAGGTTTAGGATGCAAACATAAGCAAGGTATCCTACCAGTCTATAATCAAACAAAAATATTTATTTATAATATATTTCGGTCCTATATTGTGACAAATTGATGTTCTAGTGTTCTAGTTGTTTCTAAATATGTTTTCCTAAGTTGTTGTTCAGACCTGCATGGGCTACCAATAAAAACATGTCACGACCCGATCCCAAATAATTGGGTCGAACCGGATCATGCCCAGCCTGCACCGTTGTTGAGACGGCGGCAGTAAGCTGTTCAGTAGCAGGTAACCATACAACAACACTATATTTGTCACAACTCAAAATTCAGAAATTTAAAACTTTATTAAACTTCTACAATAGAATGAAAGATACAACTTAAATCATTTTCTCATACATCAAGAAGAAAAGAAAACTCTAGGCAAACAGCTCATCAGTCTCGAAATCCTCGTCTTGGGATCGCGGAACAAAGCCTCATCAGTGATACCTAAAATGTTGGGTCTCCAGTCAGGAGGGAGCAAAGTACAATTCATGCTAATTTAACAATTAAAATAATAATAGAATCATGCACTTTTAAACAGTTTTGAAAATCAACTAAGCAGTTACAGTTTTAAAACAGTTACAGTTTCTGTGATGTGAATAGGCAATGAATATGACCGGCTTGGGTTGTACAGTTGTATCATATTGATACGATATGACTTATCCCCGTGTGTATGAGGGATAAGCTAACACAGTCAGTATACAGTTTTGGATGTGGTCATACTCATTACACTACTCCCCCAGTCCCCAATAGTTACAGTAGTTACAGTCAGTGCTCTCAGAGAGAGTTTCGTGTTGCATCGTGGTTTAAACTTGCATTAAAACGATTATTAAATAATTGTAAACTAACACAAAATGTACTTGCCTTAAAATTGATCGAACTGGAGAGTTGGTACTTCGGGGTTGATGGTCAAAAACTTCCTTGAAACCCTACATTCGGAAATCTGTCTCAGAACCAAACTATTCAGAACTGCCACACTAGTTGCAATCTCTAGTTGTTTCCTAATCAAGTTTTAATCTTTTGATTAACCAAACACAGAAAAATACGATTTATTGTGCGTTGATTTAATACGAGGGAAAAAGATTGTTTTATATTTTGAATTCGGAAAACATCGTCGATGCCAGATTATTTTATGAAAACTTGGTAATTTTTATAAATATAAATATAAAGCTAATTTTCTTATTTAATGAGAAATACGTGACTTTTTAATTATTAACAAACTCGTCAATTTTTAGGTGAGAAAATAATAATTAATTTTATACGAAAAATACTTTTTTAATTATTTTAATCGTTAATAGCAAAAACTCGAAAAAACCAGAAAAGACAGGAAATCTAAGCTATTACAGTCACAGACCAGCCAGCTGGGCTTATGCCCATTACAATTTATTTACATAAATTGAAATAAGATAAACTGCCGTTAGTCCTAAACTGAAATAGAAATTAAATAGAAAACAGAAAATAAATTCTAAAAATAAAGATAAATAGTAAGTCTCAGATAATGGTCCGATCCTCATCTTGGCTAATTGCCTCAACGTCCGGGCGGGGCCGGTATCGTTTGTACTTAGCCGGGTCCATTGACCGATACGGTCGTCACCCAAAAATCAAATATTAAATAAATTCCGAAAATCATTTTAAATTTATTTTGAAAATAATTCAGGATTTACGGAAAAATCGGGCAGCATCTCCTCTGTTTTTGGTCAACCCAAAAACTGGGAAAATGGCGCCGATAATTCCTACAAGTCCCAAACCAGGGAAAAACCCGCATTATATATATATATAAAACATCCACAGCCAATCCACAGCATAATCGGGACGACCCAAAATAATTTTGGAAGTCCGATTCCAATTCTACAAATCACAGAACGTTTCCGAAAAATTCCGGAGAACTAAAACACATCAAAAACCATTCCCGAAATATTTCGGGAATCCAAAATAACTCACAAGACTTTTCCAAAAATCTCGAAAAATTACGACGTCGCTAAAATCGAATTCCCAAAGGGAACCGGGGACCATTTCATCATCGACAATAATAATAAAATAGCGGGACAGGGGTTTGTAGAAGCATGGAAAATATCAGAATAATGGTCCATGCGGCTCCGGATACGAAGCCTATGCGGCTCATATGGGAGCTGTCTTATACAGTTCAAAGGAAGACTCTCTGTCTCATGCGGCTCGAGAGTGTATGCGGTTAGCAGGAATATGCGGCTCGATCCATGCCACGTGTCCCCCTGAGATCCTTCCCTACAGCTGGCCCTTTGAATAATGGCCTCATTTAATGCTCTGACACGATTTGATGACTGTGGCGGCTCTGGCATAAAGTGTCATAATGACTCTGCCATAATGACAGACTCTTCGGGAAAAGAAGAAGATCTCTGACCCGATCCGTCAGAAATCCTAGGTTGCCACGTGGCAAATCTCATGCGGCTTAAATAGAGAACAGCTTCATGCGGCTCACTGAGAAGTCACCCTATATGACTAGCAGAAATCAGCCATATGCGGCCCGCTGAGAGCTCAGCCCCTGCGGCTCAATACAACGCTAGCTCATGCGGCTCGCAAAGACTATGCATATGCGGCTCATTGAGAGCTCGTTCCCTGCGGTTCGATGAAGCATTGTCCTATGCAGTTCACGAAGAGTATCTTCCTGCGGTTCAAGTGTTGCCCACCCTATGCGGCTCTGACAGGACCCACAATCAAAACACGTGGCATCGGATCAATCAACGATTTAATCGAATCTCAACAAATATATTTGACATCATCATCATAATTACTGAGATCAAGGCATATCATTTTTCATCAAGCCAATAGGACACGTAGCGAGCAATCGGGCATTGGTATAATCAATCATGAAGATTTAAAGCAATCAACATTAATTGCTCACAAGATTCGGTGCTATCCTCATTAATGGCCGAGATTCATTGTAATCAGGACCAAGGGTTCAGATAGATGGAAGGAGCGCCGACATTCCAAAATAATGATCATTAGCAAACCCTAATGATCATACCCCACTCTTATAAATAGCCAGCATCATTTCTTTGTACAAAGACCGGCAACAAAAGAATAAAAAATATACAGAGTCAGAGAGAGAATACACACAGAGAGAGAGAGAGAGAAGCCAGGAGAGCAATAGAGGAGCGAAAAGAGCACTTCTTCGTCAACGCCAACCATCTTTTCATAAGGAGCCAAGGCTGCATACCGATCGTCTAAGGAGTAAGGCAGGGCTGCCGTCGCCTTCCCGAGCCTCTATCGTCACCCCCCAGAATCTAAAATAAATAATTGTACTTAGATTGCTGTACCTAGGTTTTCGTCCCTAGGCTTTCTTTGTACAAGCAAGTTTGTATTGTGAGTCTAAGTTCAGTCCTCCGATAATTGTTCTGTACTTTTACAATCAATGGCAAACACGATGGCAACTCTGCTGGAGACAAACTTCTCCATGGCTGAGGAGTTGGTGACGTAATCGGATGCAGCCAAACTTGGCTCCACGCAACAAAAGATGGTCGTCCGCTTCGACCAACAGGCGTTTGAAGAGATGCTCTTCAAAGGAAGCGCTGGCCCGGTCCAGAAGCGCACCCGCACGACAAAGGCTCGCAGAGAGTGGAGGCCAAAATCATTTGCTCCTCTCCAAGCCCCCGACGGTGTACCCTCTGTTGCTCAAGACGGTGAGAAGGACTCTTCTGTGGCCCCACTTCAGACCGTAGACAACTCTTCTGTCTCCAAGTCCGGCAGAAGAAAACACTATGATGCTGGACTTGCAGAGGCAAAGAGGAACTCTATGCGAACTGAGCCACATAGGGGTGCTAGCCGAGTGAAAAAGGCTCATGCGACCACATCCGCTAGCCGTAGGGACAAAGCTCATACGGCCACAGTCGCTGGCCGCATGAAGAAGAATCATGCGGTCACATCTAGCAGCCGCATAGTTTATGCAGCTACAGTCGCCAATCACATAGATGAAACACATGAGGCTACAGGAGGCAGCCGCTTGCAGAGAACCCATGCGGCCACTATTGCCAACCGCATGCGGCCAGCCTGCACGGTCGTGACTCCTAACCGCCCAAAGACAACTCATCCGACAGCAGAAGATGACCGCATACAGACAGCCTACACGGTACCCAACTCTGGCAGCATAGCGTCCGTTCCACGCTTCTCTCGATCGGTCTTCGACCGTCTCTCATACGGTCCCGACCCTGATGATTCTCTGTATGATAAGCCAGATTCTGTGGCATTAAACTTGGACTCCTCCTATTACGCACCCACAAGTGCTAGAAGAAGGAAGTCTAGGGCAGTGCGGGCTCATCGAGCCCAGTCAGCTGTCCCAACCTCTGACTATCAGAGCGTCCCGTTGACTATCATACGGGCCTCGGATGGAAAGTTGTATACAACCACTCAAGTCCAGCCCCCCGCGGCAAACAGACAGAGTGGTTCCTCTGACCTGCGGGAGACGATCCTCCACAAATGCAAGGAAAGAGAAGGAGTGTCGGTGTGCAAAGAGTCCTCGCTTGGACATCGCTGCACCCAAATCATCGTCAATTGCTGCTGCAACAACGCGGCAATGACGGAAGCTCGGCCATCCGCCTTCCAAAGGCTACAGCACCCGAACTCAGAAGATGAGGCACCTCCTGTTGTCTCCTGTAATTCTGCTCAAAAAGTTCCCGCCGAAGAGAGAAGAAAGAACACGAGCATCTCCAGTCCGAAGATATCAACCATTACAACTAAGAAACTGTCGTCTAAACGGTTGCCCTCCACTGGTGTATTCCAACACACCCGTTCAAAGACGAAATTTACCTCGATGGGAAATTCATCATCCACATCGCTGGGGGTTGAAGGAGCTGGGGGTAACATTCCTCCGAACATCCGCAACAATCCGATGTTCCAAGGAACCGAGTCCGCACAAACAACTCTTCCATCAGGAGCAACGGACGCTAATGCCCCCGAGGATATCCGTAACTCTCAAGACAAGGCAAGCTCTGAAGCTGGGGATATCGTTCCCTCCGAGTCCGAGCCCGAAGAGAACATTCCTACCTATCTCGATGACTTCTCGGTGCATGGGTACGACTCAGAGGGCACATCCTCCACCGTTCCTTCCATCACTCCTCACGTAAGAACGGTGTTCATGACGGACAGCGATCAAGGTGGTTCCAGTGATCGCCAGCGCATCGACAGTCTCGAAGCCATATTACTTGCTTTGGTCAAGTCTGTAGACGAGATTAAAATGGCCCTGCCCACTTTACAAGGAGGAGCGCCTGGTCAAACAAACACGGGCCCCGCGGTCAATATAGATTCGAACTCAGCGGCACCAAACCCGGGCAATAATCCTCCCGAAATAACAGCCCCCGCCGTGACAGATGAGACCCGAAAAGTAAGAAGAGAGGTCCAAGAGCTTCGTGCCATGTTTCATGTCCGAGAAAACGCTCAAGATCTCAGAATACGGCAACCATATCCCGCTGAGTGGAGGGATGTTCCATTTCTACCAAGATATAAGTCGTTCAAACATCAACCCGTATGATGGCAAAACCTCAGCAAGTCGATACATCACTTACTTTGAGGTCACCACCGACCATCTGTCCCATGAAGATGCGATCCTCATACGGTTATTCATTGGAGCATTGAAAGGAGTCACCTTTGATTGGTACCGCAATCTACCGAACAACTGCATCCATTCCTTCGTCGGCTTCAAGCGCATGTTCTTGGAACGATTCTATGAAGTAGGACAAGACATCACTATGTCCACCCTCATGGACGTCGTCTAAGGGGAGAAGGAGCTAACAAGGAACTACATCGAGCGGTTCTGCCAGACCGCCATGAAGCTGCCTTCCGGAAATCCGGATTCTTCTTTGATCGAAATCTGCCAAAAGAGACTGCTTCCAACAATCAGTCTCTGGATGGGCGAGAGTCAATTCAAAGATTGGAAGGCGTTCATCATCAGCGCCACAAGCGCTGAAGAACGACTGAAGAAGGCCCGCCAACTGGGGTTGTACATCTCAGAAGAAGAAAATAAGGGCAAGCGTCTCAACAACGATAATGGGGGTAACCCCTCCAACAATCAGGACAGCAAGGGAAAACAGGCTATGGTGGCCGACACGGCCCAGAAGCCCGAGCCACAGCCAGCAGACAAGCAATGGCCTCAGATCACTTACTCTTTCGAAGACGGCCACGTCAAGCCTATCTTAGACATGCTTATACAAGGAGGTAGAATTCAGCTTCCTCCACCAAGACGGGAGCCTCGGCCGGCTGATTTGGAGAACCCGAAGTTCTGCCATTACCACCGTTATGTACACCACGCTACACATGACTGCTACCAACTAAAACGGTACATCTAAAGCCTCATCGATTCGAACGCTCTGGCCATCGACTTCGAAGAGGTAACCGTAGCAGCCAATATGGTGTCCGTACAATTCGGCAACTTTCCTCCAACGGAGACCCAAGACGGGGTAATTCCCGTCCCTCTCGCGACAATGGAGATTACCAATCTTCCTCCGTCCCGAAAACAAGCTGCTGGTCTAGTACCTCTCACCACCTCAAGAGGAGAGGTCATGTGGGTCCATCCAGACTTAGTGTCAGAAGTAACTCGGCCCACATCATCTCCCACCAACAAAAAGAGTGGAAAAATCAAGACCTGCCGCACAATTTCAGCAGACAACGAGGAAGCTACAGCCGTCGTCACGCGGTCTGGAGCGCAATCCCAACCTGTGGTTGATAGTCCAGCTGAAAATTATCAACCCACTGCAACTGATGCTCTGGGACCGGCTCAGCCTTAGACGACCGACAAGCCTAGGCCGAAGGAGACTCGCTTCGACAAATCTCTCCGAAAGGACGCAACCCAAGGGCTAGAGAGGCCCTACAACTTTGACATCTTAGCACAATTGGCTAACACTCCGGCTAAATTGTCATTATATGAACTCCTGAGGCTCTCCAAAGACGTTCGTATTGCATTGAGCGAAGTACTCCAAAATGCCGATGCCTATCTCGCTCAATCTAACCTCACTGGGGAGGACTCAACCATGGATCTCCAAGATAGTGCCTGCACGGGAGCAATACCCAACATCGTCTTCACTCCGCAGGACATGCTCATCAAAACCAACCTACATGATCGCCCGCTGTACTACACGGGATACATCGGCGACGTGAAGGTGGATCAGATGCACATTGATCCTGGCTCTTCTATAAGCATCATCCCGAAAGGTCTGTTACATCATCTCCGTATTCCAATGCATCGCCTAACACCTACAAGCACCGCTATCAGCGGTTTCAATTCAGGCAGGAGCTACCCTATCGGGAAGATTCGTCTGAAATGTCAGATTGGCGATCTCTAATCCGAGGTCACCTGCTACGTCATAGATGCAGACACTTCTTACAACATCCTCTTAGGGCACCCACGGATACAGGATTATATGATCGTGCCTTCCACGCTACACCAGTGCTTCAAATATGTCGACAAACACGGCTTCGTGAAGACAGAGTTTGCCGACATCGATTCCTTCAAAGGGGTCGAATCTTACTACTCGGACTCCTGTTTATACGAAAAGTCGAAGAGGCACCTGGATGAAGGAGACGCACAAGCCCATACTGAGACAGCCACGGGATCAGAAGGACCCCTGACGATCCACCTCCAAGCTCGCAAACCGGACAAGTCTACACCCCTCACCGCCACTCTGCGGAAGGACGCGATCAGCCTCTCGACGCAAGAGGAGCAGATGATAATCCGGCTGCCGAGATTCGGCCAAGTGCCAAGACCCACAACGGAGCCACTAACAATCAGGTTACCAAGAGTCAGTCAACCACAAACAGGGAAGCTCAACCCCTCGGACAGGCCATTGACAATACGCCTTCCCAAGAAAGGTTGTCGTCTCGATGTAAGGTCTGACACTTCCAGCGAACCAGCCACTCCTTGCTCCACATCGAATGCCAAACTGGGGGTCGCCAGTCTGCCAACTACTCCACGCTCTGCTCCATCAACTGGACCACTGACAATCAAGCTTCCTAGGTCGTCCTCTCAGTCTTCGTTCACACAGGAGGTAGTCGAAGAGGAACCGGAGCTAGCCAAGTATGTGGCCGCCCACACTAATGTCCCCTCCGCTGATGATGTAATCCCCCTAGAAAAGATACCTTACTTCATCAATAAAGGGTTATCTTTGAACTACATCGAGCTCAATAAGCTATGTACGATGTATGCTATAGAACACGGCATAGGCGTTCACCTACACACACAGGTGACAAATGTGTACACCGTAATCCAGCTTACTCCAGTAGAAGATGCCTACCGAATACACAAGGGAGGGGATCATCCAGTCATCTTCGGCCGGACGAATAACCCTCATCCCCGCACCATAGAAGAAGACGACCTCGGGTCAGATGCCGGGAGACTGCCTTTGTATCTCTATAGCCCTCAATCCAAATATCTCATACAGAAATAGGGGTATGATCTAGAGACTACGCCAGGATTGAACTATGACACTGGACGACGATTACCTTTGAAGCCTCCAGCCCCGGCGGGCAAACCATGGAACTAATATAACAAAACTCGATGCGGGTTAGGGTATGTAACGCCTACTACGACCCCAGAAAGTTCAGATGAAGAATGCGACTGCCAGTCGCATTCAACCGGATCGCCAACTTTCGACTCAGATACCAGCATCGGAGATGTGTTCAGACAAGTCATGTCAGTCAACATGACGTTCGCCGATGCTTACGAGGAAGACGAAGACGTCCCCGAAATCCTTGAGCTAGAGCCATGGGCCCAGCAATTAGACGCGCAATGGGAAAAGCGATTCGAACTGAGAGAACCTCCTACTGAAGATAAGGTCATACAAGTGGATCTCGGCAGCGAATCTTCTCCAAAACCGATCTTCATCAGTGAAAGCCTAACCAACGAAGAACGGGAGTCGCTGTTAGAACTTGTCAGGGAGTACATTGATGTGTTCGCCTGGAGCTATGAAGACATGCCAGGGTTAAATCCTGACAACGCTCTTCATAAACTCAATATTCGGCCAGATGCGAAGCCAGTCAAATAACAACAGCGACACTTCCGCCCAAGCATCATGGATGCGATCGAAGCTGAAGTCAACAAACTAATAGCCAGCGGCTTCATTCGTGAGGAGCAACATCCCGATTGGGTCGCCAATATAGTACCTGTCCTCAAGAAGAATAGGAAAATTCGAATCTGCATCGACTTCCGTAATCTGAACGAGGCATGCCCCAAAGATGAATTCCCCCTTCCTATCACAGACATCATGATCGACAATACCTGTGGCTTTGAGCGCATGTCATTCATGGATGGCTTCTCGGGATACAACCAAATCAAGATGTCTTCCGACGACGAAAAGCATACATCATTCCGAACACCGATTGGCACGTACTGCTACACAGTCATGCCTTTCGGTTTAAAGAATGCTGGCGCCACATATCAAAGAGCTATGAGCATCATCTTCAGAGACCACTTATGCAAGACGGTGGAGTGCTATGTCGATGATATAGCCGTCAAGAGCCGTAGCAAAGGAGACCATCTGCAGGATCTAAGGACGGTATTCGACCTAATGCGGACGCACAATTTGAAGATGAATCCTACGAAGTCCTTCCTGGACGTATCTAGCGGGAAGTTCCTAGGCTTCATCATCACTGCAAAGGGTATCCATGTAGACCCTGAGAAGACAAAAGCAATCATGGAGATGGGTCCCCCGAGAAATCTCCGCGAACTCAGAGGCCTTCAGGGAAGGCTAGCTTACATCAGAAGGTTCATTTCCAACCTCTCCGGGCGATGCCGGCCATTTACGCACCTCATGAAGAAAGGAGTCTCATTCGTATGGGACGAAGAATGCCAGCGTGCTTTCGATAGCATCAAAGAATATCTGTCAAATCCTCCGGTCTTGGTAGCCCCAGTCCCTGGAAAACCATTTCTGCTCTATGTACGAGCAATGGAACACTCCCTCGGTGCTCTGCTGGCACAGAATAACGATGTAGGCCATGAACAGGCCATATATTACCTCAGCCGAATGATGATTGGACCAGAGCACCGATACACCGCTGTGGAGAAGGAATGCCTCGCTCTGGTGTTCGCCATTCAGAAAACGCAGCACTATGTCATCGGACAAACGATACATATGATCTCACGAGTTAACCCTCTCAGGGTCCTCATGACTAAACCAGGGGCACTCAGCTCTCGCCTCGCTACATGGGCAATACTGCTGTCCCCTTATTATATGATCTTCGTCCCCCAAAAGGCAGTCAAAGGTCAAGCCCTGGCAGATTTCTTGGCAGCCCACCCAGGCTCGGAGTCCTCCAGGATATACGAAGAGATCCCAGATGAGGTCGTCGACTCGCATACAACCTCCCACGAAAATATATGGAGAATGTTCTTCGACGGCGCTTCGAGGACCGGACCTAAAGGCAATATAGTCGTCGGAGTCGGAGTAGTACTAATCTCTCCTTCCGGATTGGTGATTAACCGTGCTTATTTCCTCACTGAACCCTGTTCTAATAATGTGGCCGAGTACAACGCTCTGGTCATTGGCCTCTAACTTGCAAGAGAGCTGGGGGTAGAATACTTTGAAGCGTACGGCGATTCCTAACTAATCGTCAATCAGATCCGGGGTTCGTACGAGGTACGCCATAAAGACATGATCCCTTATCATCAAATAGCGATCAATATCATCTCGGCATTTGAAGGGTTCTTCATCGAGCACGTCCCCAGACTCCGAAATATTGAAGCCGATGCCCTAGCTGGTCTCGCCGCTTCCCTAGCAGTTCCGAATTATGATCGGCAATCAGTGGAAGTGATAGGCCATGAACTGGTCTGTCCCAAAAACAATGTGCAATTTGTCGCAAGTTATTCCGCACAGACGATCGATGATGCCCCAGATTGGAGACAACCATTCATCGACTTCGTCGTCTACGACATCCTGCCTGAGAACCCAAAGGAAGCTACTTCTATCAGAAGGCGTTCCCTCAGATTCTTCTACGATACAGAGATAAAAATGCTGTATCGCCGCTCCTACGACGGATTACTGCTTCGGTGTCTGTCAAACGCAGAAGCCAAAGAAGTCGTACGAGAAGTCCATGACGGTGTTTGCGGGGCCCACCAGCCCGGCCCAAAACTGCAAGACCGCCTTCGCCGAATGGGCTACTATTGGCCCACAACGGTGGCAGACGCGATAGATTATGCTAGAAAGTGCAAAGCTTGCCAAGTCCACGCGGACTTCATCCACCAACCCTCCGAATTTTTACATCCGACAGTGGCGTCCTGGCCATTCGAAGCATGGGGAATGGATATCATTGGTCCAATCACCCCACCTTCCTCCCGAGGACATCGCTTCATACTTGCGATCACTGATTACTTCTCTAAATGGGCGGAAGCTGTCCCACTCGCAGAAGTCAAGACTTCAAACGTGATCAGCTTCCTTAAATACCACCTCATCTACCGCTTTGGACTGCCCCGAAGGATCATCCATGATAATGGTCCGCAGTTTACAAGCTACGCATTCTATCGGTTTTGTGATAAGCACCGTATTCAGAATATCGCCTCGACGCCGTACAACCCGACAGCAAATGGGTTAGCAGAGGCGTTTAACAAAACAATCATCAAACTTCTCAAGAAGTTTGTCTCCTCCAACAAACGTGACTGGAACGACAAGCTCGGCGAGTGCTTATGGGCTTATCGCACCACGGTCCGAACAGCCACCGAAAATACACCGTTCTCCCTGGTATACGAAAGTGAGGCAGTCCTCCCCTTGGAGACACAGATCCCCTCACTACGTGTCGCCCTCACACACCAATTGACAATCGATGATAACTACCGACGTCGACTGCAAGAGTTAGAGGCCTTAGATGAAAAGCGCCTCCTAGCTCAACAAAGGATCGAGCTATACCAAGCACGCATCTCAGGAGCCTTCAACAAGAAGGTCAAAATCAGAACATTCCAGGTAGGCGATCTCGTCTTGGCAGTCCGGAGGCCAATGGTCATGACTCACAAGACCACCGGCAAATTCCAGCCAAAGTGGGACGGCCCATTTATCATTGAGACGGTATTCTCCAACGGTGCTTACCGCCTTGCAAAGCAAAACGGAGACTTGCTCATGCTACCCGTCAACGGCAAGTTCCTAAAGAAATATTATGTCTAAATGACATTCGCTACAAGGTCGTCGAGTCATGTACCCGCTGGTACCACTGAACTCACACCCTCAGCATTTCAGATTATCGAGTCATGTATCGGCTGGTACCACTGAACTCACACCCACAACATTTCAAGATTATCGAGTCATGTACCTGCTGGTGCCCCTGAACTCACCCCTACATCCCCTTTAGATTATCGAGTCATGTACCCGCTGGTGCCGCTGGACTCCTACTTTCTCAATATGTTAATTTACCGAGTTATGTACCCGCTGGTGCCTCTGAACTCACATTTCGGTCACTCTTTCAGATGGTAAGTCACGTATGATTATACCTCTGAACTTGCTTCCCTGGAAGAGATCCTCTCTCATGATCAAATACCCGCACTCCCAGTGCACAAAAAGGGTAATCGATCCACAAATTTCCGAAAACGGACATGTCCTCATTACCTCTGAATCGTTTTCACTTCCACCAAAAACAAACCGCCCCTTACATAGAACCTCCACGTTCTCCTACCTCTGAGTCGTTCTATGTACTCCCTCTTCATTGAGCCCACTCCTGCCATGTCATCATTACCTCTGAGTGGGAAGGCTCCGTCGAAGAACCCTTCATGCTTGCCATGTCCATATTACCTCTGAGCAAGTATGTCGGTCTCTTTTTGACCTATTATCTGTACCCACAACCGGAGTACGACAAGGATAATAGGTCCACAAATGTCCGCTGTTGACCACAAATATCTCCCGTAAAACCTCCCCTGCCATGTCCTCACTACCTCTGAGCAGGAAGGTTCCACGGTAAAACCCTCACGCTTGCCATGTCCTCATGACCTCTGAGCAAATATGTTGGTTTTCCTTTCACCCTATTATCTGTATCCCGAACCAGGGTACGCCAAGGATAATAGGTCCACAAATATTCCTTTGCTAAGCTTCTTAGCATAAATCCACTACCCCACCATGCCCCGGGAGCCTAGCTGCTCTACGGTATTCCTTTTTTTTTGTTAAGCACCGAGAACATCCATGACCACTTCGCCACGACTGTTCCGGACATCCTGTCCAAACTTGTTATCCGTACCTAAAACCAAGGTACTCTTAGGATAACAGGTCCACAAATAAATCCCCCAGCAAGTCCAGTTCCACAAAACACCCAAGTACAAAGAAAGAAAAGATGAGACGAAACATATCCATTTTTAAAGTTCCACATCCTTCGGGATTATATCGCTGCTACAAGATAGAAATAAAGAGAAAACAAGCAAGACAAGACAGAGGAACAACTATGGTTCAGAGGCACACAACGTCAAGAAATAGTCCGTCAGCGAGGCAGTCGACCGCTCAAACCATTGACTAGTTCGACACATTGACTCTGAAGTCAACTACGTCACCCAGATGAGCAAAGATTCCACTGGGGGAATAAAGTCCCCAGATTTGATATAACCCCACTCTTTCAGAATAAGTGCCCAGTCATAATCTACACTAGGGATACAAAGTTCACACAGAACCAAAGGTAACCATTACAAGAAAAGAGGGAAGCAAGTACATTCCATTCATTGGAATGTCCAGCTACATTCACACAATTAACAAACAAAAACCAAAGAAAATTCTTCATTACTTCTTCAGACGAAAAGGGAAAACACAAACCATAGCTAAACAGACAAAAACATACAAAGAATCCCTAAAACCTAGTTACAGAAACGCATATACCACTCCCTCAACCACTTCACATACGAGGGATGCAGTTGAAGGAGATCCTCGTCCAGAATAGGAGCATCAGAATTCCCAAAGCTACTACCCCCAACAGCCTCGACATTTGGAGAGAGACCATCCTGTGCAGACGACGGTTCCTCCTTCTTCGTCTCTGTCACAAAGGGAGACCCCTGGTCGATGGCAGGAGGCGGCGGCTCTTCTGTTACTGCAACCTTAGCGTCCAGCGGAGATACTGCAAGAACAAAACAACAAAATGAAGTAAAAGATATTCTAAAGAGTCATGCGGCTCGTTGAAGGCAACTCGCATACGGGTCGAACATGGGGAAAACCTCATGCGGATTCAAGTCATAGGACGTATATGCGGACCATGTAAGTTGAACACACATGCGGCTCCTACATAAAGCATACCCCATGCGACTTGATCATGAGATGTGTAGACGGACCCCGTAACTCGCATGGAGCATACTCCATGCGGCTCGGTCACATGATATATATGCAGACTACGTAAGTTGAACTTGTATGCGGCTCAGACATGGGGTACATTCCATGCGGCACGATCAGAGGACATGTATGCGAACCACGTGGTTTTGTACACAAAGTAGGCAGTAGAGCAGACCCTATCTTCTACACAGTTGTTACCTTCGATGGCGACGTGAACGTCAAGGCGGACAGGGGAAACGACAGTCGAAGACGAAGCTGATTTCTTTTTCTTCGCCGCGGCCTTCTTCACAACTTTGGAAATCCTAGGCGCCATTTCGGTTAGTCAGATGAAGGAAGGAGACAAAGACAGAAGCTTTTGGTCAAGAAAAAGTCTAAAAAAAATCCAACCGAACATACGCATATTTATAGACAGAAGGACTATGAACCGACGCCTCGTACGACGTGATCGACCCTTCGGCTGTCGAGGCAAACTGGATAATTAAAAGAATAAAAACTTTGGGATCCTCCCCAAAAAGACGGCGTTAATTCGAAAACAAATCAAGAGCATTTAATGAAGATTTGCACACGTAGTCAGGACACGTGGCAAAGAGCCTATGCGGACAGATGAATCTATGCGGCTGGGACACTTATGCGGCATGAACGGGACCATGCTTCTTATTCAAAGTATTTCAATTTTGCAAATTGAAAACTTTGAAGGGGGTCCTGTAGAAGCATAGAAAATATCAGAATAATGGTCCATGCGGCTCCGGATACGAAGCCTACGCGGCTCATATGGGAGCTGTCTTATACAGTTCAAAGGAAGACTCTCTGTCTCATGCGGCTCGAGAGTGTATGCGGTTCAGCAGGAATATGCGGCTCGATCCATGCCACGTGTCCCCCTGAGATCCTTCCCTACAGCTGGCCCTTTGAATAATGGCCTCATTTAATGCTCTGACACGATTTGACGACTGTAGCGGCTCTGGCATAAAGTGTCATAATGACTCTGCCATAATGACAGACTCTTCGGGAAAAGAAGAAGATCTCTGACCCGATCCGTCAGAAATCCTAGGTTGCCACGTGGCAAATCTCATGCGGCATAAATAGAGAACAGCTTCATGCGGCTCACTGAGAAGTCACCCTATATGACTAGCAGAAATTAGCCATATGCGGCCCGCTGAGAGCTCAGCCCCTGCGGCTCAATACAACGCTAGCTCATGCGGCTCGCAAAGACTATGCATATGCGGCTCATTGAGAGTTTGTTCCCTGCGGTTCGATGAAGCATTATCCTATGCAGTTCACGAAGAGTATCTCCCTGCGGTTCAAGTGTTGCCCACCCTATGCGGCTCTGACAGGACCCATAATCAAAACACGTGGCATCGGATCAATCAACGATTTAATCGAATCTCAACAAATATATTTGACATCATCATCATAATTACTGAGATCAAGGCATATCATTTATCATCACGCCAATGGGACACGTGGCGAGCAATCGGGCATTGGTATAATCAATCATGAAGATTTAAAGCAATCAACATTAATTGCTCACAAGATTCGGTGCTATCCTCATTAATGGCCGAGATTCATTGTAATCAGGACCAAGGGTTCAGATAGATGGAAGGAGCGCCGACATTCTAAAACAATGATCATTAGTAAACCCTAATGATCATACCCCACTCTTATACATAGCCAGCATCATTTCTTTGCACAAGGACCGACAACAAAAGAATAAAAAATATACAGAGTCAGAGAGAGAATACACACAGAGAGAGAGAGAGAGAGAGAGAGAAGCCAGGAGAGCAACAGAGGAGCAAAAAGAGCACTTCTTCGTCAACGCCAACCATCTTTTCACAAGGAGCCAAGGCTGCATACCGATCGTCCAAGGAGTAAGACAGGGCTGCCGTCGCCTTCCCGAGCCTCTATCGTCACCCCCCAGAATCTAAAATAAACAATTGTACTTAGATTGCTGTACCTAGGTTTTCGTCCCTAGGCTTTCTTTGTACAAGCGAGTTTGTATTGTGAGTCTAAGTTCAGTCCTCCGATAATTGTTCTGTACTTTTACAATCAATGGCAAACAGGGTTATACCTCGGTTGCTCGGCTAGAGCTCTCAGATGAATATAGAAAGAAAATAATCCAGAACAGCGACGAACTTCTAAAACAGTGCTGGAACCAGCGTCGTCGAAGCAACACCGAGAAATTCAGAGTCTAGGGCACGACAGGGGTGCCAACAGGAGAAAGCTCGCCAAAAAAAGGAACTGACCAGGGGCGGATCTGCAGGTCCTGACCCGGATCGGTAGGGAGCGCCGAAGGGGCACCGCACGGGGAAACAGGATTCGCCGAGGGAAGCTCGACGGCTCAGCTAGGGCGGCGTTGGGGCTGACGCGGTCGCCAGAGGGGATCGGCTGGGTGCGGTCGACCCTAGTGGTCGGCCGGGAGCTCGGGGCGGACGCGCAAGGGAGGGGAAATGCCGGCGGGGGTCGGCCGACGCTGGCCGGGGGAGCGCTGGACGGCGGGGAGCGCGAGGGGACGCTGACGGCCGCGTGCACCGGAGGGCGCGGGGAAGAGGTGCGGCGGTTGTCGGAGGGGCACTGGTGCGCAGAGGGGTGCGCCGGAGTGCGCTGGTGGCCGGACTTGGCCGCGAGGGGGACGACGACGGGGCGGATCGACAGTCGGGAAGGGTTTGAGGATGAGGAGAAATTGGGGATGAGTGGTTCGGGTGAAGAGTGGTGAAAAGTGTGATTTATATAGGATGAGGTGAGAGGAGACTCGGGGGTTACGAGAATCAACAGCCATGGCCGTTCGGGAGGAGGGGAGTCGGGAGGTCATAGCCGATCAGTAAAAAGGAAAAGGAAAAGTCCTTTCCTTAACAACTAAGGAGAAAGAGAAGACTTAAAGTTTAATAAAGAAAGTTTTTCTTTTTAATGATTATTTCTTAAACAATAAAATTTGAATTATAACTAGTGGATTTTTAGTATAAAAATTAGATTTGGGGTTTGATTTCAGAATGGATTGAGATGAGTCCGGAACAGATTTGGGATGGGTCAGGCCAAACTAAAATCCAGGAATTGATAATAACATTTTTTTCCTAAAATAATTTATATTAATAATTAGCTAATTAATAAATCATTTAACTGAAATAATTAAGGATTCTAGATGGGTTCGGGACTGGACCAGGCAAATCAAAAATCCAAATTCATTTATTTTGAAAATAATTTTCTATTTAATAATAATTTAAAAAAATTAGCAAACACATATTTAATTATTTAGAAGAATAACAAAAATCAAATTTTCAGAATTTATTAATTCAAGTTAAAATAATTAACTAAAAGTTACGGGTTTCACAGAAGGGCTTAGGTTGTGTTCTTCAGCAGCACGGGAAGGTGATTGCCTATGCATCCAGGCAGTTACGTCCTCATGAGAAGAACTATCCTACTCATGATCTGGAGTTGGCCGCAGTTATTTTTGCTTTGAAGTTATGGAAGCATTACCTATACGGAGAGCGAGTTGAGATCTTTACAGATCACAAGAGCTTAAAGTACGTGTTCACTCAGAAAGAGCTGAACATGCGACAGAGACGGTGGTTAGAGGTGTTGAAGGACTTTGATATATCACTGCAGTACCATCCGGGGAAGGCCAACATAGTTGCGGATGCCTTGAGCAGGTATCCAGTAGCTATGTTCTTGACGACAGATCGTCATCTGTTGGCCGACCTGGATAGTTTGGGTATCGAGGTCATCATTCCGGGCGTGGAGATCCAGATGTGGGATTTGTAGATTCAGTCTGAGCTGATGGATAGAGTCAGGTCACGCAATATGATAATGTTGCCCTGAGGAGCATCAGGGAGCAGGTATGGACGGGTTTGTTCGACGATTTCTCTGTAGCCGAAGACGGGTCGTTGCGGCACGGTACTAGGCTGTGCGTTCCGCGTGGAGAGCTTCGGGAGAAGGTTCCTCAGGAGGCGCATCGCTCTCAGTATTCTATGCATCCTGGGGCCAACAAGATGTATAGAGACCTGAGAGAGCACGTGTGGTGGTATGGCATGAAGCGCAAGGTAGCTCAGTTTGTATCTCGTTGCCTTGTATGCCAGCAGATGAAGGCCGAGAGACAGAGACCATGTGGATTGCTACAGCCGCTACCCATTCCTGAGTGGAAGTGGGAGCACATCACCATAGACTTTGTATCTGGACTTCCACGATCGCCAGGAGGAAAAGACGTGGTTTGGGTCATCGTTGATAGATTGACCAAATCGGCCCACTTTTTGCCTTTCAAAGTGGGTTTGTCTACGGAGAGGCTGGCAGAGCTGTATGTTCGTCAGATCGTGAGATTGCACGGAGTTTCGGTGAGCATAGTTTCAGACCGGGATAGCCGATTCACTTCCCACTTCTGGAGGAGTTTGCAGGCTAGCTTGGGCACCTCGCTCAAGTTTAGTACCGCTTATCATCCTCAGACAGACGGGCAGTCGGAGAGGACCATCCAGACTTTGGAGGATATGCTTCGCACGTGTGTGCTAGATCTCAGGGATTCTTGGGAGGACCATCTTCACCTGGTAGAGTTTGCTTACAACAACAGCTACCAGGCCAGTATAGAGATGTCACCATTTGAGGCTCTATATGGACGGAGATGCCGTACTCCTTTGTCTTGGGACGATGTCGGCGAGAGGGCGCTTCTTGGATCGAAGATGGTTGTGGATGCGGCCGAGAAGGTCAGATTGATTAGAGACAGACTTTGGGTGGCTCAGGATAGGCAGCGGCATTGGGCCGATAGTCACCGGAGACCGTTAGAGTTCGAGGTTAGTTTCCGTTTTTGTCGTATTTATTTGTGATTGTTTGTTAGTTATGTACTGAGTTTTGTCTTATGTCTAGGTTGGTGATATGGTGTTTTTGAGGATATCCCCGACACGTGGCACGATTCGCTTTGGTGGCGGTAGAAAGCTTAGTCCGCGCTACATCAGACCTTTCACCATCATAGAGAGGATCGGTGCAGTAGCCTACCGACTGGACTTGCCTACTAGGCTTAAGGGAGTGCACAACGTGTTTCATGTATCGCAGCTGAGGCTGTACGTGGCAGATCCTAGCCATGTATTGGACTATTCAGCGATACAGGTGGGACCTACTCTCAGCTATCCAGAACAGCCGGTGGAGATTCTGGATCGCAAGGAGAAGGTGCTCCGGAACCAGGTCATACCCTTGGTTCGGGTTGCATGGAGACATCACTTCCAGGTGAGTCTACCTGGGAGAGGGAGGACGACATGCGGGAGCGTTTCCCTTATCTTTTCGTGCCCTGTCACGACCCGCACCCATTTTTTTAAACGGATACGAGACGTGTCCAAGCCAGCCTACGTCGCAGTGTCGGCGGTAGAACGCTGTCACGGCCATGAAGATCAAAATCACAAATAATGCTCATTCACATAATTAATTTAACTTACAATGATCACAAGTTTTATATTTGTAGAAAAATATAAACTTGTACAAATAAATGAATGACTACAACTCAACTATCTAGCTAGTCTCTAGGCTTTTGACTGCAAGTATTCCCGTCACTCCCCAAGCTAAGTGAATCCACGGCTAACCTAAAAAATGTTGGTTTCCAGTCAGGAATGGAACGAGCACAATTTACTGAATGCAATTTCAATAAATGAAAATGACTATAAAACAAAGGTTAGACATCAATCATGAGTTTTGAAAATAAACAGTAAAGACGGAAAATCAGTAGCAAATAAATAAACAAAATACCTTTCCAATCGTAGAAGTACCTTTGATATGTGATCGGTCTCGGGACAATTACACGACACTGTCTACACTGTCTAAAGTTACACTGTCTAAAGTTATACTGTCTATACTGTCTAAAGTTACACTGTCTACATTGTATAAAGTTACACTGTCTACAACAAATAATATAAGAAAGAAACATGGTATACTTTGAAATAATAAATCACTATTTACACTGTCTAATTGCAATAATAAATCACTATCTACACTGTCTACTTTGCAATAATAAATCACTGTCTACACTGTCTAAGGTCAGATCACACATCGTTGGTACTTCACATTCCCGACTCAACAATTTATAATAGAATATAAAATCACATAATCAATGGCCAATAATAAAATATAGTGAAGATCAATATCGAAATGCAGACAATAAACTGTACTCGCCTGTGGTCTTGTGTTGGTGTAACCGATAATCTGAACCACTCGGAATGCCACAATAGTCAAAACTCGTACAACAGTCCCCGAAAGCTAAAATAAACATTACCAATGTTCTTAGAATAGTCAAAATAGCTAGAATCGCCTGTCCTTAAGTCCAATTCTGGACACAGAAGAAAAACGGTAATTTCGGGCCAAAACGGTGTCCGTCGTTGGACTCGCTTTGCACCGAAAAGCGTGCCAGAGTCAACGGTCTCTAAAGTCATTAAACTATATGTCTACAGATTTAGTTTTTTGATACGAACACAACCGTATGTCTAGAGTTGGATTTCGGCAGCCCGTGCACAAAATCGCCCGTTGAGTTGGACCGTGGGGCCCACAAAACGGCGATCCAATCAACTGTCTCAGAATTGGACCAAACTTGGCGTACATGACCAGAAAAATGATACGGTCCTGCTGGCGCAAGTTTCGTCTCGATCTGACGAGCGTGCACAAAGTAATTGAGAAATTTGCACAAAGGCAGATACGGTGAATTTCGACGGATATGCATCAAATTCGTCGCGCACACGCAACCAATTTGAATTTCGTCAAAGCCCACACGACCACGAAGCCGTTATGCAGCTTTCGATGCTTTCGGTTCGCGACCACGTCACCCGGATTGGCGGAACGCAGGTCGTTCCGGAGAGTTTTCTAAGTTTTCTAATATTTTTAAAACAGGTTTTTCGCTAATTTGGAAATCCGATTTCTCGACGCACAGTCGACAAAATCCAATTCTACAAAAAGGGAATCGAAGCCCTATAGGTTGTCTAGGACTGTCTTTAATTAGGTTTTCAAGTTGACTGTCGGTTTGACAGAAATCTGACTTCAAACATGGGGTCTGTAACTATTAGACTGTTCGTTCTTGAACAGATTTTTCGCCAATTTTGGTTCCGATTTGCGACGCGAATACTATAAACCAATTAGATCTATTTGAATGAAGTTATAGAGGGTTACATTGGCTTCGTACCTGTGGAACCCGTTCGTGAAACAGATGATCGGGTAAGCAGGAATCTCTACGCGAAGTGGGGCTCGCCGCGACTATGTTCTGCTGTCAATCTTGCGCCTGTGCGCGCGCGCGTGGTCAGATTCTCGCGCCTGGCCGGTGGCGCACAGCGATGGCGCACGCGGGGAGGGGTCGGCCCTGTGTAGGTTCCTAGAGCTAGGGTTTCCTCTCGTCTCTTGACATATATACTTCGCCGAGCAAAGTTATCGAGCGGTGAGTTTGGAAGCTCGGGTTATGGGCTTCTCTCTCTCGGTTGGCTCTGTAAGAGCAAGCAGGGTCGGGTTTTGGGGCCGTTTGTATGGTTCGGGTCTGGGCTTGTTTGTTGCTGCTGATGATGTTTTGTATTCATTTCTTTTCCCTTCTCTTTTCCTATTTATTTTTTTCTTTATAAATAACCATATATACATATACATATATATATATATATATATATATATATATATATATATATAAATATATATATATATATATATATATATAAAATATATATATATATATATATATATATATATATATATATATATATATATATATATATATATATATATATATATATATATATATACACTAATATAACATACTCCATAAAATTCTAAATAAATCCAATAGTATCATTCCTATCTAGAGCCTATTTATATAAATACAAAATATACATATATATATATATAAATATATATAAATAAATAAATATATATATATATATATATATATATATATATATATATATATATATATATATATATATATATATATATATATATAAAACATTTATTGACCAATATAATATAACCAATAACAATAATAATAAAATAATAATAACCTCAATAAAATAATAATAATAATAATAATAATAATAATAATAATAATAATAATAATAATAATAATAATAATAACTAAATTAAATAAAGCAGCAATGGTGTATGTATACCATTATGCGCAGTCTAATAATCCCAAAATGCACAAAGACCCATTGTTTGCAAAAACAAAAGTATAAAACTTTATTGATACAAACTGTGTAATAAAGATTACAAGAATTCTGGGAAAATTACAACTATAGGAATCCAATCTAGATGACGATTGCTTTATCCCTTGGACGATGTGAACTTTGAAGACGAAGCCTCTGAAGTTGAAAATAACTCTGGAAACTGAAGGCAAAAGCCTCGGAAGTTGAAGGCAAAAGCCTCGAAAGAATGCAGCAGCACTTGGGCAAGAACTCCTGGACTCTCTGATTTCTGATCTCTGATATCTGATCTCTTGATCCCCTTAAATGAAGACTTGAAACTCTATTTATAGAGTTCTGAAAATAACTAACTTTCAGTTATTCTGGACTGCGCAGGATGATTTGTGCAGCAATTAGTTTGCGCAGCATTGGACTGCGCAGGCAGTTGCTGAATCGTGGGCCAACTATCTGAGACACATGACATCATTTGATTGAAATACGCATGATCGTGCATAGACAGTTGCCACGTAATGAGCAATTGATGGCATGAATGCCATATGTACTTTATCAGTTATGTTGGTAGAATGCGCAACCTGAACTGCACAGACTTTGGTTTGCGCAGACTCAGATTGTGCAGGAATGGTTTGCGCCATCATGGATTGCGCTGCCAGCTGTCAGCCACCCTCGAGCACTGTGCGACGCAATAAACGAACAGTCTCCTCGTTATTCGTGCTGTCAGCTGTCAGAAAGATTTGATTTGATTTAGGTAATGATGACTCTTGCCACGTCAGCATGCGCAGTTGGGAGTGTGCGCAAAACAGTATGCGCAATTGGATTGCTGCGCAATCTGTTGTCTGCGCAATTCACCAAAATAATGTATATCTTGATTTCTTTGACTTTGTTGATTGATGTAACTTAATTTTTTTTAGGACCTACAAGACCCCCTTCAACGTTTTCGAAAGTTAATTTTATTCAAAGTTTCGAAACACTTTGAATTTTTGAAATTCAAATCAAGTTGCGCATGATGATGAGCTGTCTGCGCAAAGCGAAGAGCCCCCAATTTTAGGCACAATCCGAGGCAGCCGTTTCATATTTTGAAAGCTATAAATAGCTATCTCTTTATTTTTATTTCTTTACTTTGTAATCTTTCGAGCTCTTGAGAAAAATCCCCCCGAACCCTTGCTGTCCTCCTTCTCCGACGACTTTTATGGCACCCCGACGTTCCTCCGCCGTCACCGTCGTCGCTAAGGGCAAGGCCCCGGCCGAATCATCTGACAGAGTTGCACGACGAGCATTTCGACACGAATCCGCGTACCCCGCTCTGAGAGGTTGTTGAACCGATCGAAAACCCTTTTTTAGGGTAATTCGACTTCCTTTGATCTTCGAAACTCATCTCTTTTTAGAGATGAGTTCATATTGCGCCACCCTTTTTAGGGTTTTGGTTGCATCAACTGTCAGTCCTCATTTTTATGAAGGCTGCATTCCTGTGCAATCTGTTGAATTGTGCTGACAGGAAATCAGCGCAATCGATTGATTTGCGCAGGATGTCAGCACAAACTATTGCTTTGCGCATCCTATTGTGATGCACAATCTGATGTTGCGCAAGTCATGTCAGCGCAATCTGAGGAGTTGCGCACTCTAATGTTTTGTGTTTTAAAAACAGAGACTTTGACTTATACTAATTTTTATCTGTTTGTTGATGCAGTTGAGGTCAATGAAGATCCAGATTATGAACATTTTGTGGGAACCCTCTTAGAGTCTGAGTATAAAGAAAATCTGTCTCATGTTCACTATCCTCAGTACGATCTGCCGGCCTCCCGTCAGGCTATACTGATCTCCCAGGATAATGAGACTTTAATATGTTTGATGAATGGACAGCCCCTAGAGTCAGCGGATGCTGTTATTCATAAGAAACCCTTATTCCTGTTCAGTGACGCCTTCAAGAAAGTCTCTCAGCCTAGGCCGAGGATGGAGGAGAGGATAGTTCACCAGGAAAATAAATCATTCTTCATACCAGACATTGCTCGCTGCCTCCCTTTGTCGCGGTATGCTCATGCGAGCTACCCAAGGAAGATGGAATGGAACATCACTCTTTTTCAGGATGCCCGTGCAGGGAAAATCTTCGTAAAGAAAGGGCCAAACAAGAGGGATATGTTTTATAGCTCCTCTGATAGATATAGCTGCTTGTTGAGAGGCTTGAGACCTGGCTACATTCTACCAGAGAACTCCTCTATGCTGATGCCTGTTAGGACACCAATATTCACAAATGAATTTGCGAAGGCTGAAGGAAAATACCCTGAACAAGACATCAGACTGACTGGATTGGTGAATCCAGATTACAAGCGATGGAACTATATTGCGAATTGGATTCTGACAACATTCCAAGACAGACTCCAACAGATCAATCTGTATGAAGCAGTGCACGCCACTGTATACGGCCTTACTCCCAACCCACATATGTTTTTAGCTTTGGCTGAGAGGTACAATTATAGGACAAGGACCTTCATGACCCTGGGAGGAGAGATGGGGTTTGCACTCTACGTGATGAAGTATATCTCGTACCTACCCATGGCAGATGCTCCGTATGAGGAGTTTGTACCGACAAATGATGAGCTGGACAAGCTTAAAAAGAGAATGCAGCAATGGTGGCAGTGTTCGAGGAACTACTATGCCATTACAAGATCTGCTCTCTGTTTTATAAGAGTGCTACCGCCAACACTTGTTACTCTTCGAAGTGGTTACCATATCTGTTTCTCAACCACATAGAAGAGAAGAAGACCAAGGAGAATGACAAATGCTACCCTAACTTCTTCAAATCTTTGAGCAGTGCAGAAGTTATAAAGTTGATGGAACAGAGTGGTAACTTTGATAAAAAAGTAAAAGATGATCATGAGTATCCTCCTTTGAAGACAGGGGACACTTTGGAAAGTTACTTAAGAATGGGCTATAGACCCATGTCAGAAGAAGCACAACTGGCAGGGTTCCTGACATACTGGCTTCGGCGGTTTGTGGTTCCCGGATCCAGTGCTGTGGATCGTTTTCACCGCGGTGTTCTGTTTGCTGCTGTCAAGTTAGTCTTCGGCTATAAGATGGACTTGTTATCAGCAATGACCTGCAAACTAAATGCCAGTCTTCGTTTATACGTCGACTTGATGCTGAAGGCGAAAGGAGAGAAAGAGTTCCCTCGCTTGAAATTGCCATATACATATTTATTTGGATGGTTGCTCCTCCACTATCCAACCTTAATGGATCCCGGCATGGGACAGGTGGATGGCAGTTTTCTCCGAAGGTATTCTCAAGGACAATGGAAATACACTTCTTTAAGCGAGTGTAGATATATTTTGAATCTGAATAGAGGATGGAACTTCTATTGTGCTCCTTTCCCTGCTGGGTACGATCAGATGCCCACAAATATGGTAGACTCGAAGATGCAGCCTCTGACCTGTGCAGCCTTTGAATGGTTGAAGATGATTCGACCATCTCATCTGGTTTACCGGTTCGAAGAAGAATGCTATTTAGAACCATATCTTCCCAGCCGATTTGCTCGACAGTTTGGGTATGATCAGTTCCATGTAGGGAATGCAATTACCTGCCTCCAAGGTAAAGGTTATTTGATAGACGGGGCCAGAGCTTGGGCTTATTACAATGCCCGTGATACGAAAGCCACCTTTTCAATGCCAGCAAAGAGTACTCCCCAGGGTCCTCGGATGCTCTTCACATATTCAGTGTTTTATACATCTGCGAATACTTTTGCCGAGAATTTTAATCTCGCAGATAGTTTCGCTTCTGCAACAAGATTGAGAAAATAAAGAGTCGCTTTGTCACTCCCTACAAATGATGAGGTGCACAAGCCGGCGGATGCACCTTTAGAAACTTCGAGAGATATTATGTTCCCTCAAGAAGTAAACGCAGCGATACGTATCTCTCTGAAAGTGGGTAGATCACCCGCAAAGAAAAGGAGAAGAGAGGAGCCTCCTGCTCTAGCAGCAAAGAAGAAATTGATCCTAGATCATTCTTCTGAAAAGGTCACTACAAGATCCCAATCTCGGCAATTGGCCGAGACACATCAAGAGGCTGCCACTACACCAACTTCTGTGCAGAAACAAGCAGAACCAGTAAATGTAGAGAGTCCTGACAGACCTCTACATAGAAAGAAGAGGGTGGTCACCAGAAGAATTTTAGCAGAATCTTCTTCCAGGCAAATTCTGACTTCAGTAGATGCTGCAGCAGGAATTATAATATCATCTCCCACACCTGTTTCTGAATCTGGGAGCAAAACTCTTGAAGAGACTGAACAGAGGGGAAATCTTGATCCAAGAACTGAGGCTGAAAAGCCCAGAGAAAATATCACATAGGAAGAACAAAATATTGTACGACCTCTTTCACCTGTTGCGGAGGCAACTCAACCTCCTCCTACTCCTAGAACTCTTCGTGAGAAAGAAGATCGTGAAATGATAGCAGCTTTAGAAGATTGCAGTTATAGCCTGCAGGAGGATAAGACTGCAACTAACAGTGGAAATGCAGCAGAAGAAGAAGAAAAAGATGAGGAAAGCTCTTCGTCTGAAAATGTTGATGAATATATACAAGATCCCGAAAGGGATAATGAAAAGCATATATCTCTTGATACAGCCGATGATACTTCAGATCCTAAAAAGGATATTGAAATGGAGGCACCTGCAGAAAAAGTTGTTGATACTTTAAATCTTGATGAAGATGTTGAGATAGAAATGTCTCCTGAAGAAGCAGCCGATGGAGATGTTCTGAAAGAAACTCCTGCCCCCGGCCCTCAAGATATAAAACGAGATTTAGCAATCTTCTCTTTTAAAATAGATTGATAGCTAATATCTTCATTTATAATTCTTGCAGATTTTGAGACTCTGCCAACACCTCCGATAAACCTGGCTATGGTGCCCATACCAACGGTAGTCGTCGTTAGTAGTAGTCATCATTTATCCTGCGGTTCTGAAGCGAGCAGCAGCCAAGCTGTCGCAGCTGAAGCTACTTCCGTTCAACGGGAGTTCAATCCAGCAGGGGATGCACTTGTTGCTAGATCGAACCAAGGTAAGACTGCTCTTATTTGATCTTCTTAGTCATTTGCAGACAACTGGTAAAATAACAATTTTACTTTTGCAGAAGAACAAACATGAGGGACGACCAGCTCCACTCTGGCTCCTTTGTTTAAAGAGCCTGTTATTCAGCCACAAAGGATCGAGCAACCTGCTGCCTCATTCTCAATAGGAGTAGCAGCGACTCCTGGAACTCTGGCCATTAATCAACAAGTCGTCCAGTCATTTACCAGATGCTTCTTCGAGTCGCTGGGATCTCTTGTTCATAAAATGATAGAAAAAGAAGGAGCTGATTTCATTATGGTTAGGAAGCCAACTTCTTTCTTAATAAGAGCCATAAGAGAGCAAGGAGACGAGGCTCAGGCCATTCTTCTTGAACACATATTGAGCGAATTAGAAGTCTCTATAAAGAGATATAAGGAGCTCAAGAAAAAGGAGATAGACACTTTAGTGCAGGCTGAATTCGAGCGACTGGCTCAAGCTACTGATATAGAAAGAGTAAACCTTCAAAATCTTTTGGAGGCTTATTCTGCAAAATCAGCTGAATACAACTCTAAGATAGAATCAGTTACTTCGATGGCTGAAAGAAAAGGGCAAAGACTTGCTGAGCTGAAAGCAAAAATTATTCGCCTCCAACAAGAATTTGAAGAGGAAACTGCCAGTCACCAACTTATGATTGAACAGTTCAACGCCTTGATTCAGGAGAAGAATGAATATGAGGCGACTCATGGAGCAGAGATCACCCGCCGGACAGTGGACATGCCCGTTTTTGATGAAGAAAGCGGGATGGAAGAAGCAAGAAGGATAGTAACATCAACTCATGAAGAAGAGCTGCAGACACTGAAGCAGCAAATTGACAATCTGACTATCCCTCCTTCTTAATTAGAACTTTTTATATTTTTGTGTTTGTTGCTGTAGATGCGTTTCTATAATGCCTCATATTTTGATAAATAAAAGACATTTTGTTGTGGCTCCATTATTTATTGCATATCTTGTTAGATATAAATAATAGAGATAGAAAATATATTCAGAGGTGCAAGATATGATATATTTCTTGATGATTTGGTAGAAAATAATTATATTCATTATATCTACTCAGAGGTAATATGGACGTGACAGAATATATTGAATACTATTATTTCGATTTGACAACTTAGTCGAAAATGACAAGTTGCTGATGTGGATAATGAACGATGATGAATCGTCAATGTATGTGAGATGAATGAACGGAAAGACCGTCAAGTGATGATGAATGAACGGATGAACCGTCAAATGATAATGAATGAACAGATGAAACCGTCAAGTGATAATGAACGGATGAACCGTCAAATGTCAATAAATGAACGGATGAACCGTCAGGTGATAATAAATGAACGGATGAACCGTCGGGCATTAATGAACGGACGAACCGTCGGATGAATGTAATAAATGAACGGCTGAACCGTCAGACATTAATGAACGGATGAACCGTCGGATGAATGTGTCGCTTCGTTAGTTAAGGAACTTCTGCCTATAAATATAGCAGAAATCTGACATGAACGAACAATTCTACTCTTCAACATAAAAATGTCGTCTGGAGAAGCATCTAAGAAGGCTGAGGTCACCCCGAAAACTCAAAAGGGCACTGAAGACCGCCCTGCCGATCCATTCAGTCGAAGATAGCAGAAGCAGGCGAAGGTTTGTCTGCACCCCAGCCACCACGGGACATTCTGGACTTCCTGCTCGAAACAGGAAGGACTGAAGAAGAAGAAGCCATGAGGATGGCCGCCTGCAAGTTTCTCGTAGGATCCAGCAAGGAGGTTCTCGGCTCTTTTGCCGACCGCGTTTTTGAGGAGGACGGCAGTGGCCCTCGTCCCAATGTAGAAAAAGATGATAGTGACCTTTAATATTATGTACTATCATATAATAAAATAAAATTTGAATTTTATTTATGAACTTGATTCTGTCTGATAATTTACAAGCATTTACATTTATACATAATACTTCTTAAGGAACTTGTCATTGATAGGCATCATAGCAACTCGACCATCAAGCTCTGAGAGTTGATAAGCTCCATTTGAGAAGACTTTGCTTACAACATAGGGACCTTCCCATTTCGCATCGAATTTCCCTTTGCTCATATGAGTCATAGTCATAGGACGTCTGACCGTTAGAACAAGTTCTCCTTGCTGAAATGTTCTGACTTTAACTTTGCGGTTGAAAGTCTTTGAAATACGGGCTTGGTATAGCTCAATATGCTGTTGAGCCATTAATCGCTTCTCATCAAGTGCTTCTAACTCTTGAAGTCGAAGAAGATCATTATTCTCTGTAGTAAGCTCGTTAGCAATGGCAATTCTTAAAGAAAGAATTTGCAGTTCCAAAGGAAGAACATCTTCACAGCCATACACCAAAGAGAAAGGTGTAAAGCCTGTAGGATTATGGACCGTAGTTCGGTAGGCCCAAAGACATTCGCCAAGTTTCTCGCTCCAATTCCGTTTGTTAGTGGATACAAACTTCTTAAGGAGCTTGATGATGGTTTTGTTAAAGGCTTCAGCTAAACCATTAGCGGCAGGATTATATGCTGTCGAGGCAACATTGTCAATCCGGTGATCATCACAGAATCTGGTGAACTTCTGGCTGATGAATTGAGGTCCATTGTCATGGATGATTCTTCGAGGTACACCAAATCTATAGATGACGTGGTGTTTAACGAAGTTGATGACGCTACTGGTCTTGACTTCAGACAGAGGTATAGCTTCAGCCCGCTTGGAGAAATAGTCAGTTATTGCCAATATAAACCGATGTCCTCTAGAAGAAGGAGGATTAATGGGACCTATGACATCCATATCCCAAGCTTCGAAAGGCCAGGAAGCAGTAGTCGGGTGTAGGAATTCCGATGGTTGATGAATGAAGTCTGCATGGATTTGACAAGCACGACATTTCCTTGCATATTCAATGGCATCTGATACCATAGAGGGCCAATAGTAACCCATACGTCTAATACGATCCTGTAGTTTAGGACCAGGTTGATGTGCTCCACAAATACCATCGTGAGCTTCACGCAAAACTTGTTTGGCTTCATCACCAGCGAGACAGCGTAGGAGAAGACCGTCATAAGTTCGTCGATAGAGGGTTTTGGTAGTTTGATTGTAGTAGAATCGGAGAGATCGTCGACGAACACTCGTAGCCTCCTTAGGATCTTCAGGGAGTATGTCATGAACCACGAAGTCGATAAAAGGAGTTCTCCAGTCTTCATCGATAACGTTGACTTCAGCAAAGTTGCTGAATTCAATATTATGATTGTTTTCGATGTAGAACAGTTCTCGATTGGAGATAACTACCACCTGCTGTCTTTTGATAGGGATGGCTAAGACAGCTGCAAGATTGGCCAAAGCATCTGCTTCTGTGTTACAAGCTCTTCGAACATAGTCTATGAAGAAAGCTTTGAATGATATAGCCATGTTGATTGCTGCTTCGTGATAAGGCACCAGATCTTGATGACGAACTTCATAGGTTCCTCTAACCTGATTAACAACCAGCTTAGAATCACCGTAGACTTCGAGATATTCAACATTCAGTTGTTTAGCTAACTGAAGGCCGATGAGTAGAGCATTGTACTCCGCTATATTGTTGGAGCAAGATTCATCTAGAGAGTAGGCTCTTTGGATAGTTGATCCGTCTGGAGAAACGAGAACAACCCCAACTCCTGCTACAATAGCACTATTGGGTCCGATTCTGGATGCACCATCGAAGAATAGACGCCAGGTTGGAAATTCTTCAGAGATCATGTTGACTTCCCATGTCTCATCTGGAATCTCATCATATAGCTTGGATGTTTCTGGCACAGGATGAGCTGCTAAAAAATCTGCCAGCGCTTGACCCTTAACAGACTTTTGTGGAACATACACCATGTCATACTGAGCTAGCAAGATTGCCCATGTAGCCAGCCGAGAATTGAGTGTGCTGGGATTCTTCATAAGTACCCGAAAAGGATTAACTCGGGATATGACATGAATAGTTTGGCCAATGATGTAATGTCTTGTCTTCTGTACAGCAAACATTAGAGCCAGGCATTCTTTTTCGACCGGACTATAACGGTGTTCGGCACCAATCATAGTACGACTAAGATAATAAATAGCCTGTTCATGACCTTCTTTATTCTTTTGGGCAAGTAAAGCACCCAATGAATGGTCCATAGCACGGACGTACATCAAGAATGGAATGCCAGAGATAGGTGGCACCAAAACTGGTGGGTTCATGAGATATCGCTTGATATTATCGAATGCTCGTTGACACTCTTTAGTCCAAACGAAAGATACACCCTTCTTCATTAGTTGAGTGAATGGTCTGCAGCGTCCAGACAAGTTCGAAATGAATCGCCTGATGTACGCAAGTCGGCCTTGAAATCCTCGTAGCTCTTTTAGGTTGCGTGGAGGACGCATCTCTTGAATGGCTTTGATCTTCTCGGGATCCACGTGTATACCCTTAGAGGTAATGATGAAGCCGAGAAACTTGCCACTAGAGACACCCAATAATGACTTGGTGGGATTCATCTTGAGTTGATGTTGGTGCATGAAATTGAAGATTGTTCTCAAATCTTGGATGTGATCTTCTTTTAGACGACTTTTAACAGCAATATCGTCAACATAGCATTCCACAGTCTTGCGAAGATGATCTTTGAAGATGGTACTCATAGCTCGTTGGTAGGTTGCACCAGCGTTCTTGAGACCAAATGGCATCACTGTGTAACAATAGACACCACGAGGAGTGCGGAAAGAGGTATGCTTTTCATCT
The DNA here is from genome assembly GCA_029216955.1 of Iris pallida. Lineage (NCBI taxonomy): Eukaryota > Viridiplantae > Streptophyta > Magnoliopsida > Asparagales > Iridaceae > Iris > Iris pallida. Next base: position 33,735,517 of record JANAVB010030220.1, read on the forward strand.
TCAGGATTCATCTTGATCTGATTATATCCAGAGAATCCATCCATGAAGGATATTCGCTCAAACCCACAGGTATTGTCAATCATGACATCTGTGATAGGGAGAGGAAATTCATCTTTTGGACATGCTTCATTAAGATCCCGAAAGTCGATGCAGACTTGAACTTTGCCGGTTTTCTTTAGAACTGGAACGATATTGGCCACCCAGTCAGGATGTTGTTCTTCTCGAATGAAGCCACAAGCAATGAGCTTTTTGACTTCATCATCAATCGCGTCCATCATTTCTGGTTTAAAATGCCGTTGTTGCTGCTTAACTGGTTTTGCATTGGGCAAAATATTCAGTTTGTATGTAGCAATCTTGGGATCTAAACCTGGCATGTCTTCATAACTCCAGGCAAAGACATCGATATATTCTTTAATAAGAAGAATCAACTCTTGTCTGTCTGCTTCTGGAAGATTCATGCTGATGTAGATTGGACGAGGCGACTCGCTTTCCCCTACATCAACTTGAACTAATTGATCTTCAGTAGGAGGTTCACGTTGTTCAAAGCGAAGTACCCATTGGTTATCCATATGTTGAGCCCAAAGATCTGTTTCAGAATTTTCTTCAACGTCTTCATCATAGTCTTCTGGTAGTTCAGCGGAGACCATGTTAGATGATACGACCAGCCTGTGAACTTCACCAATGCTAGTATCAGAATCCCAAGATCTAGAATCAGATGAATTAGAGCGTTCTTCACTGTCGGAGTCAGAAACTGCTGGGGATAACAGTGGAGGAGAAGTATATCCGAGACCTTTCTTAGTCCTGCTGTAGTACATTTCCGACTTTCCTTCCGGAACAGTCGTGCGGATAGGAGTTCGTCTACCTTTACCGTAATTGAGGCCACTTTTGAAGTCATAGCCTATTTTTCGGATGATGTCTTTTGATTGTTGACTATAACGATGGAACTGGAGACGTCCTGTATCGTTAAGTTTGCTATCATCCATATAGCTGAATTGTTTTTCTGGTCCTTTACTAAAAAGTATTGGACTTTCACCTTTTTTTCGAGAAGGGTGAATACGGTAAGAATCATCTGGATCTTCAAGTGAGACTTCTGTCTGAAGAGATTGTACAACTCCTATTGTAATTGATTGGAAGCTATCTAACATATCCAAATAGCATTTAGTATAATAAATAACATCAGTATACTGGAAAGTAGGTACTTTTTCATTGATTTGTACATCAGTATTTACAACAGGACCTTTAGCCTTAGCAAGCTTGGTCAGATTAATTACAAGAGGGGGAGAAGAAGAACGTGGGGGAGGCTTGTTACGACGGAGGTCGATAACAAGTGGCTCAGAGGAGGTGAGCTCCCTTTTTTCCTTGTTGCGAGTGAGATCAACAACAAATGGCTCAGAAGGAGTGAGCTGCTTTTTGTCCTTGTTACGACGTAGGTCGATAACAAGTGGCTCAGAAGAGGTGAGCTTCCTTTGATATTGATCAGCATCAACTGATTTCTTTTGAACTGGCAAGTGAATAGCCAGTGGTTTAGAAGACTGAGGATGTGAAACTCGCCCTTTGACAGGTATGATAAGAGTGTCTTTAGGCATTGCTTCTTGTTCTTCTTCAGTGTCTAAGGCTAACACAATCTTTATGAATTTATCTTTGTACATCCGAGCGTCATTGCAGTATGCTTCAACGCCTTTGAAGGGATAAAGATCCGCAACTTCCTTATGGACCTCTCCCTTATCATCAACATATTTGAAATATTGATGAAGGATTGATGGAACAATATTATGCTCATGTAAGAATGGTCTCCCCAATAGAGCATTATAAGAACAACCATGATTGTCAATGATATAGAAGGTAACTTTCGTGCGAAGATTGCCTATTTGGAGTTTTAAGCGAATCTTGCCCAAAGGTTCACTCCTTCCCTGATTGAATCCAAGGATGGTGGTGATTGTAGTGGAGAGACTATGCACAGGAATTTTCAGAGCATCGAGCATTGTTTTCGGCATGATACTGAGAGCAGATCCTGGATCTGTCAGGATACGATCGACTTTCATCGAATTAACATATCCTGTATAGTAGAGAGGACGATCATGCCTATTGTCCTCCATTAGCATATCATCTTGTGTGAAAGTAATGTTCGGAATCAACTCCATAACACTATGACAATGCAGACAAGAGACTGGTTCTGCTTCCGGCTTCTTGAGAAAGGCTAAACAAGTCTCAGCTTGCATAAGAGCTTCACTTAAAGTTTCTCGCGTCTCTCTGGAAAGACGCAAGAGTTCAAAGATAGACAGCCTTGCTGGTGTATTGGCTAGTTGAGCCAATATATCAAAATTATAAGACTTCTCAAGCCCAGTAGGAGTTGATTTCTTCAAGGGTTTATCGAAGCGGACTTGTTGCTTGCCTTTATCAGCAGCCACTGGTTTGGGAGGATTAGGAACCACAATTGGTGAAGATGTAGAAGGAATTTCTTTAATAGCAGCAAGTTGTGCTGGGACAGGTTCAGAAGAAGAGGCAGGATTCTCTTGAGATTTAGAGTAATCTTTCAGATAAGTTTTCCCTAATCTAGTGCCCAACAGAATTTTTTTATCAACTATGGGGTCAAAAGACACCATGTTGCAGATCTTTGTCTTGTTTTTGGAGCAACCTTTCTTCTTAGAAGAAGAAGAATCCTCGAACTCTGAAGTAAGGTCGGGATGGATCCACATAACTTCGCCATTGTCAAGAGACAAAGGAACGAGACCTTCGTTTGGTGGAGAAGGAAGATTTTCAATCTCGAGAGTAGCCTTCGGAATAGGAATAACACCATGCTGTATCATCTGCGGGGGAAAGTTACCGAACTGGACTGAAACCATATTGGCAGTGACAGTCTTCTCATCTTGCTGCAGGGTAACAACTCCATCATTGACAAGCTCTTGAATCTTACCCTTGAGCACATAACATGCTCGAGTAGGATGTCCAATGAATCGGTGGTAGACACAATACTTAGGATGATCGGTCTTACCGACTTCATCCGGCTTCTTTGGGTCTGGAAGCTGGATCTTATTGCTTTTGAGTAAGCACTCAAAGATGCTTGATGTGTCATTTTCATCAAACGAATACTCTACCTTAGGGCGAGGTTCCCTCGGTTGAGGTGCAGCAGGAGTAGAAGTAGATGTAGGCGGAGCTGCGTTAACAGCCAAGGACTCTTTGCTTTTCAGGTTAATGTTCAGAGTTTCCTTGTTCTTGCGGTTGTTCTGACGATTACTGCCACCTGATGATTGATGTTCGTCCCGATCTGGGTTAGACATCTGTACTCCCAGCTGTTTGAACTTTTCAGCACTCACTTCAGCTGCTTTGGCGTTGACGATAAAGGATGGCCAGTCTTGGAACTGAGTTGAGCCTGTCCACATACTGATGATAGGCAAGAGATTTGCCTTGCAAGTGTCTATGGTAACAGCAGCAGGAGTCCCTGGAGGCATCTTCAAGGCTTCTCGACGGAACCGTTCGATGAAACTCTCAGCAGTTTTATTATGTTTCTGTTTGATTTTATTGAGGGCAAACATAGTCATGTCATTGAATCCCTCATAGAATCTTTTCAGAAAGATCTGCTTAAGTCCTGAGAAAGAAGTAATACAACCATCGGGCAAACTTCTGTACCAGTCGTATGCTACGCCAGCTAAACAACCGACGAACACTCTGGTAAGAAGAGCATCATTTGGTTGGAGTTGAACAGTCATTACCTCGAAGTGATTGATGAACTGGCTTGGTGAGGTACTGCCGTCGAAAAGAGAGATTGTTGGAATCTTGTATTTGGGAGAAAATGGAACTTCCTTCCATTCAACTGGGTATGGCTGCTTGATTTCCAACCTTTACAAATTGTCCTTCTCTTTGATGGCTTCGAACTGAGTTCGCAAGAGTTTGACAGCTTCATTGGCGTCTTCAAATGATGAAGAAGGAGCCGGTGGAGTCAGAGTAGTAGGAGGAGGAACAACATTATAAGCACTACCCCCAGCTGACTGACTAGGTGTAGTTTGAACTTGTACTTATACAGGAGGCATTTGAGAAGGCATTACCCCCAACCCAGCATTGACAGGTACCGAAGATGCTATGATCTCTGGACTTGCAGTAGGTACAGTCGGTGGTGTGGCATGTCGGGCCACCATGATAGAATGCATACTAGCGACCATTTCAGCCATGGTCTTTAGCTTGTCTTCAAGTGCAGCGATTCGCTGTTCTTGATTTGCAGACGTTGAAGCATCTTGATCATCAGTGACAACATAAGCTGTCACTTCTCTTGGTACAGTGGAAGACACTGTCTGTTCAGAACTTTCGTTGTATGCATCATAGTCGGAGAAAGAGTCATCTCCTGATTGAGAAAGAGGGAAATGACCAGAAGGATCTTGAGGAAGATTCTTTTGACCGATTGTATCTCGGCTTCGGGAACGGGTATGTTGGAATACTCCCTCAGAAGATTCTTGAAGTAGATCCAGATACCGTTGACTTGGTTTGCGAGGTTTGCCGTGCTTAGAGCACCTTCTACCCCCAGTGTCTCGAGAAGTCATGTTAACAGAAGCGTACAACACTTCTTCATCTTCTGACATCGGTTCTGTTTTAGCAAAAGTCAAACGATCAAAGACAGATCATTTTGTTGTTTGACAGCAACATTGGATGATGACTTTATGATTGCAATGATGATCAGACGATTGAACTGAAGGAGTTGAGGCATTATCTCGTTTTTGTCTGAGATGTTCTCGGAGATCAGAAACCATGCCAGGATGAGGAAAGGTTCGAGGAATGTGTTCTTTAACAACATTCGGAACATGATTTCGATTCTTCAAATGTTTTGTCCCCTGTGTGTACAAGGAAGTGCTCACCTCATTGGCATAGGTATCAGGATTTTTGTTCCTGGAGGTTTGTCTTTGAGGCTTGACCTTCGGCATAGGTTGCTTACGTTTTGCCGAAGTTGGCCTATTAAGATATGTTCTTAGGTCTGCAAATTCACCCCCAGGGGTTTCTGTTTGAGACACCAACAATTTTCCCTATTTGGAACGGGATATTTTAAAAGTTGGAAGGTCTTGGAATTCTGCTACTGGGGTAGGCAGAATACCTCTTTGATCAGTACAAGTTCCCTTGTCATGAAGGAAAGAAGAATCATTGTTTGTAGGAGTTCTTGTACTGACAGGTGCCGAAACACGTTCAATTTGATCTTCTTCGGTAAAGACCGAGGAAGACTGAAAAAAGACCAAAGGGCCTTTTCCTTTATTTTGAGAAGAAGGGTTAGCTAAAGAGCGTTTTCCTCTGTTGTCTTCCAAGTCATGAGACAAGGAAGTCTGAGAAAAGACCAACGGGCCTTTTTCTTTGTTTTGAGGAGAAAGAGGAATAGCCAAAGGACTACCCCCTGTAGATTGTGCTGGAATAGCAGAGTGTTTAAGGGGAGGAACAGAGGTTTTCCCTTTGTTATGAGAAAAAGAGAGTTTAGCCAAAGGGCTGTTACTCTTGGATTGCGCATGCTTGGTTTGCACATGGATAGATGGCGCACTGGCCACTTGTGCATTAGAAGCTTTGGCAGAAAGTGCACTGGTTCTGACCACAGAAGCCGTGGTTTGCGCATTAGGAGTCCTTGCTTTGGAGTGCTTGGGATGCACTTTGGTTGTTGAAGTGTTGGTTTGCGCAGGCAAAGCTACTGCCAACTGTGCCATGGTCATAGGAGTCTTGAATTTTGACAAGGCAGCATATGAAGTAGCCTGTGCAACAGTTGCAATAGACTGCGCAACATTGACTACAACAGATTGTGCAGCAGTCGTGGAGACAGACTGAGCAGCTGTTGGCACAGCAGTTTGTGCAGCAGTCTGGCTAACAGATTGTGCAACAGTTGGCACAGCATCCTTGGTGGCAAAACTGCCAGATTGTGCAGCAGTCTTGGAGACCCAAACTGAGCGCATTTTGCTCTTGGCAGAAGTGGCTGCAGTACGGGGAGTGGTCTTGGAGTTGAGCATCGCCTCGTAGGCTGTCTGGTTGACTTTAACAATCAGCGTCTTCTGCGTCTTCCCGATAGACGCTACGTCACATTGAGTTGCTACTTCCTCGTCGGAGGAGAAAGTTGTCCCCAGCAGAGTCGCCATTTTGTTTACAAAAACAAAAGTATAAAACTTTATTGATACAAACTGTGTAATAAAGATTACAAGAATTCTGAGAAAATTACAACTATAGGAATCCAATCTAGATGACGATTGCTTTATCCCTTGGACGATGTGAACTTTGAAGACGAAGCCTCTAAAGTTGAAAACAACCCTGGAAACTGAAGGCAAAAGCCTCGGAAGTTGAAGGCAAAAGCCTCGAAAGAATGCAGCAACACTTGGGCAAGAACTCCTGGACTCTCTGATTTCTGATCTCTGATATCTGTTCTCTTGATCCCCTTAAATGAAGACTTGAAACTCTATTTATAGAGTTCTGAAAATAACTAACTTTCAGTTATTCTGGACTGCGCAGGATGATTTGCGCAGTAATTGGTTTGCGCAGCATTGGACTGCGCAGGCAGTTGCTGGATCGTGGGCCAACTATCTGAGACACATGGCATCATTTGATTGAAATGCGCATGATCGTGCATAGACAGTTGCCACGTAATGAGCAATTGATGGCATGAATGCCACATGTACTTTATCAGTTATGTTGGTAGACTGCGCAACCTGAACTGCGCAGACTTTGGTTTGCGCAGACTCAGATTGCGCAGGAATGGTTTGTGCCATCATGGATTGCGCTGCCAGCTGTCAGCCGCCCTCGAGCACTGTGCAGCACAATAAACGAATAGTCTCCTCGTTATCCGTGCTGTCAGCTGTCAGAAAGATTTGATTTGATTTAGGTAATGATGACTCTTGCCACGTCAGCATGCGCAGTTGGGAGTGTGCGCAAAACAGTGTGCGCAATTGGATTGCTGGGCAATCTGTTGTCTGCGCAATTCACCAAAATGATGTATATCTTGATTTCCTTGACTTTGTTGATTGATGCAACTTGATTTTTTAGGACCTACACCCATTTAATCCAAAAGTCACTGAATATCAATTAATAATGATAATTTTAATATTTAATTACAAATACTAGAAAATATTCATTAAAACATTAAAAAAAACGAATATATAACACCCTCATACCAAATTCCATCAGCACGAATGTCATTGGACGTGCCACATGGCTACACGGGCTCGGGCTCAGTTCGGGTCCAGTCCGGACTAAAATGGTAGAACCGGTTTTCCCCACTCAATAATATAATTAATAAATAAATAAATTTTCGGTAAATGTGAAGTCGCAACTTGGCCTGGTTTTCCTAGTTAGGACATCACTATGGCTCGGCCTTCCCTATCAGGGCTAATACTCTAGTGAAAGCACACCATCGCACTATCCGTGCCACGATCTCTAATCACCTTGCACTCCAAAACTCCATCATGGCTAAAATCATTTACCGTAATGATTAACTAAATAATTATCTATAAAATCAAAAAATTACCATTCTAATAAAATAAATAATAATAGAAAATATTCCAAGTTTTCTGGGAAGGGCAGCTACAAATCTACCCACCTTAAAATAATTTCGTCCTCAAAATTCTAATTCATATCTATTCCTTAAATTCAAAAAGGAGTTCTACTATTACCTTAATCTCCTTAAATTTAATTCCTCAAAAATAGTTTATATCCTTCTCATTGGCCATTTTGGCAACTACAAAAAATCTCAAGGACTTCTACCCATCTTTGGTCACACTACTCTCTCAAATGTAAGTCCCTAAAACTTTATAATCATCGAACTAATTGCCAAAAATTTCTACCAATATATATCTACTGTATGTGACATCTATAATCCTCTCTTATCTATCAAACAACCCAAAATTTAACAAGCAACGAATTTGTACAAGTAGCGGAGAATATTGGTAAATTCTAATAAGCATGACCATTCGTCGCTCCGAAATAGGAAGGACAGGAAAATAAGGAAGAACAATCGAGAGTAAAGATGAAATTTCTAGAGCGGTAGAGAGTATTCAAGGCTGCAGATGGAATGAAAGTTTACGAACCATTGACTTATTTGCTAAAGTGGCTACTCTAGTGTAGTCACTTGCTAAATCGAAGAACCCTTCGTTTCTTAGTGGGGCCTGCAATTCGTGCAATACAGAAGTCCCATTTTTGAAATTTATCTAGACAGTTCCATAATAGAACATAATTTGAGGAATCAAAATTGTGATCCTTTCCGTGGTTATTTAAACACACGTGCAAGGGATAAAATACAATACAAGATCGTATCGCGACTTCTAGGTAGATGGAATAAGGGTTTCGAATGACTTCACATCCTAAGAGATGGAGACTACCGAATAGGTGTAGGGACCTATTTCAAATAGTTCGATTTTATAGTCCAAAAGGTAGTTTTGCATGGATGGGTTTTACTAGGTCTTAATGGATTTCCTAATTGGACATCAATCGTTGGTTGGATGAACCTTAGATTTCCATCTATACGGACTGGACAAGATCCCTATGATAAAACTATTTCTACTAGGCTAGGTTTTTACCCAAGTAGTTGAGCTAGTTGTCATTCAGATTAGTTAGATAGGTCCCTAAAACCCAAAAATGTGCCTTCAATGTCTTTTGTGTTTAAGTAGCACGAGAAGACACAATTGAGTGGCAAACTAGCGTCATGTGCGTAGTAGGCTTCGATTCGATCACAACCATATATTGGGTCAACAATTCGAGTCAAAATTGTGTCTCTAATTGCAGTCGGGAAGTATACGGGTATTATGGTGAGGGTCATAACTAGTCCCTTTGACCTGAAAGTCGTACCATAAAAATAGAGTACAAGGGGACGTGTTTGAGTGGGACATGATATACCTAGATGAATGTGGACTCGTCTACATCTAGCATATAATGTTTGTTGGAAGGTAACAGCTGGTCTCGTGCTCCAAATATTAGTGGCACAGCCGGGGACACAAAATGCTCTAAATGGAAAGTGGGAGTCCATGAGGCACTAATTACCAACCTAAAGAAATTATTCTAACCAATCGGTAGTCCTCGTATATCCCAAAATTTTAGAAAGCTTACAGTTTACCCGCCTTAGAGGCTAAGACAGGGTCTTAGGTATAATGAGGTTGGGCGAATTTCAAAGTCAGGATATTGTACCTCGACTCTAAAGAATAAGGCACGCCGTAACGGGATACGGTAGATATAAATCATGTCAAGGATCGTTCTTCAATAAATAGAGAACGAGTGTGTACAATGGCACATGGTCGATAAAATAGAATGATCTACTCGTCCACGGTAGACAAGAGTTGTCGACGGGGTAACCAACTCTAAGGCACATCATATGAAAAGATTTATAACAACTGAGTCATGAATTTCTATTGGGGTCAAACCTGCCGGACTATTGTCACAAGGGTTCTAGTCACATGGCTGGCCGATGGTAGCTACACTTGCGTATACAACTATCGTAGCCATGGGGTAAACGCTGTATCTATCTATTAAATACGAACATTCGTCTTTCCAATTAGTGAAAGACAAAAGCAATAAGGAGTTCAGGAAAGATGTCATCGAATACAATTACGTGATTCAAGGGCGAATGTATAATTTAAAAGGAATTGTCAAAGCAGTCGCGGATGAGATTCTAGATACCTATATATATCTCCATCCACGTAGTGTAATTAAACGAAGAGCGAACCAAATGCATCATGGTTGATCAGACCATAATACACTGATTCTGGTTAGACAATAAGTTAGCGGGCGTCCCCAATAAACATATGTCTTGAATCAAGCTCGGTAAAAGAGTAAGCTTGCAAAAACTAGGCTATAATAGCAGCGTTGGTCAAGATAGTCAAGATACAAGTACGCAAGATTTTTGAAAAGAGGCACAAGTAGTTCGAGTTTAGAGAGAATCAAAACTTACCTGGTATTTTTGTTTATACAGTCAATCCTACTACCTTCTATTCATAAGGCCTTGGTCGACTAATGGGTTATGGACTTCTGAATTCTATACTCCAGGTAAACCTATTAGTGTCAGTCAGTTACCTCGTACTACTAACATCTGTCAAATCAGCGATGCCTCAGGACGTCGCTAAATAGGGAAAATACGTCGCTAATATCGATTAGCGACGTATTTAGCGACGTTTGCATGTAGTCGCGATTAACCTAGTCGCTAAACAACAAAACGTTGCAATACGTCGCTATTGCGATGACACTCAGTGATGCGGACACGTCGCTAATTCAGCGACTACCAGCGACGTAAAACGTCATCATTTACCGACGCAACCTAGCGACGTTGAGCGACTTGACATGCATCGATGCTGACCTGGCTTGAGAGCCAAATGGCGACGTTCTGCGACTTTGCTACGTCGCTATAGTACCGACATATAGCGACGTGTAGCGACGTCCTACGTAGTGACGTTTAGTGATGATCAGCGACGGTACTCATCAGAGTTAGCGACGTGCCCTATATTTACTTAGCGACGTTACCTTCGTCGCTGGACGTCGCTGAGAGTCGCTGAACGTCGCTAATATTGAAAAAAAATTAAAAAAAATTACAGCATTTGCAGCATCCCCTGCAGCATTTGCAGCATTTGCAGCATCCCCTACACCATTTGTTACAACAACGACGATGTGTATCACGAACACAGTATCAAACAACACATATACACACAATCACGAACACGTTTGAAACACAATCTCATCAATCAACACAGATATATGAAAATTTGTAACAATAATGTCAAATAATGGTCCACATAAGAATAATGTATGTATAACCACATAAAAGACCCAATAATGGGCCATCATACAACAATATATATGTCGACTACGGCTGATCAGGAGGAGCATCACCGCTCCTGGAAAGAAGGTAAGCATACTGCTCCGGTGTAAGAACCACCGACGACAATGAAGGAGGAGGCAATGCAACCGCTGGAAAAGGAGGCAGTGTAACCGCTGGAGATGGGTGCGTCCGCGTCTCCTCCAGGGCTCGCAGTCTGGCGCTGCATTACTCCATGCAAGCCGCTATCCTAGTAACGGTGTCGTGAATGGGCTCCTGTGTCCCCTGTACGTGCTGCACGGTGCGCTCGAGCTCGTCAAAGCGTGCGGTGACCGACGCAGCATCCCCTTGTGCCTGAGACCCTGGCTTCTCAGCAATCCTCCTCAGCATATCGTCGCACAGCTCAGCAATCTGGCAGATAATGGTCTCCTCGACTCGGGACGACTCGGCCTGTGACGGCTGTGAATGCGTACTGGAAGAGGGAGCCCTGGATGCCTGCGTCGCAACAAATACGCCGTAGGACCCCGTACCGTAGTACGTACCCCTCTGAAGACCACCAACAGCGGTCTTCCAGAGCTCGTCCTCCGACTGAGGCGGAGAGGGCTGCGATGTACCAACCGCTCCCTCTGCCTGTGCACTAGCACTCGCACGTTTATCACGTAGCCTAACATACTCTTCCTAGAAATCATTGTGCATCTTTATACATCAGTACTTACCTAAATTAGCCTAATAAACGTCTAAAATATTTAATTATTATTAAGTATATGGTTATCTGTATATTCTTCAAGTTGTGTTAAAAATTAACGAAATCTAAATTAGTACTTACATAGCTCTGAGTAGCCCGGTCGTCGATGAGCTTCCCGTCCTTCCGATGGGTGGCCAGGAAGACGGTCACCATGTTTGCGTCCTCACCCCTCTTCACCTGCGTGTTTGTTATATTTTATTCTTTAGTAAAATAGAAAATTATATACTCCTACTATCAATAAAATCTTATATTTTACAATAAATTACATACCAGACGACGGAAATGCTCTGTCATAGGAATCGATCCACCACACCACTTTCCGGCCATCGTCCTAGCCGCCTTCGCCTTCTCCGACCGCTCTTTGTACACGGGCTCCTCAAATCGAGCCCTCATCGTGGTCCACTGGTCAGGTGTGATCCAACCAGCAATCGGCTTTCCGGAGCGCTGATGAGCTTTCTGATCGTCAATTGCATCACGGATCAACTTGGCGGCGACGGCAGGAAACTGCCTCTCAATCTGCTCGGCCCGGTGTGGTGGATAAAAATAAGTCCTCTACAAGAATTACAAATTAAAATAATAAGTTCTAAAAAATTCTTAAAATTATATTAATCATACTAAATTAACTATCTTTAGTTACCTTGAAGTGGGCAAACCAGAATGCCTTCATCTCTTCCGAGGCATCCGAGTAGTTGATCCACGGACCCCCATAGTTGGACCTTAGAAAGGAGCCCAACGCTCTCTGTACCGACGAGGGACGATATCTGTATACAACGATAACCGACGTAAAAAAAAAATATATATATATATTTATATATATATATTTATTTAACTTACTTCGTAGGACCGTCGGCCCAAATCTCCATCCTCGTCTCGTCCAGAGGTGCGCATGGAGGGTCGCTCTGGTATGGATTCGCCCGGGCGGGAGTAGGGACTACCTCCTCCACCTGTTCCCCACCCGCCATGCTGCTGTCAGCGGTAGGAAGGCTACGGGAAGTAGTATGATCAGCAAGCCTGGAACTGCTCGTCGCAGGTGCACTGTCACCCGGACCTGAGACCGTATGGTACAATGGAGTGCTCGGGTCAGACGATGGTCCAGAGCCATCCTCTGGTAACGGAGCTCTCTGCCCACCTAAGGACACGGCTCGTCCTGGCCTATCTCCGCATCGTCCTGAGGTGCCTCCGCGTCGTCTTGCCATGCTGATAATAACATTGGAGTTCATAATTTAAGACTACAGAAATATGAATACATCAAAATCACAGTTTATGATTGAAAATATAAATAAATATAATGACAGTTTAGAAATTTCTGCATACATTGGAATTCATAATTTAAGTTTTCAAAAATTATCATAGTTCATAATTTAAGATTACAGAAATATGAATACATCAAAATCACAGTTTCTCAATCATCCTCTGAAAATTCATCTTTTTCGTTTGCCTCCTCCTCCTCCTCATCCTCTTCCTCTTCCTCTTCCTCCTCATCGTCACTAGCATCTCCTTCGTCTTCCCCTTCGGATACTTGTACCTCTTCTACACAAGTAGATATTGAATGGAGAACTTCTGCTGAGTCGACATCAACTATATTTGGTACAAGAGGCAGCTCGTCCTCCTGATAAGCTACTTCGTCGACGTCGTAGGTATTTCTGGCTTTAGTCTTGCATACTGCCCACCAGTCGTACCTCGTTGTTCCCCGTCTAGGATATGTTATAAAATATACGAGTTAAGCTTGACTTGCTAGGATAAATGGTTCGTATCCTTGGTATCGACGACGGTAGTTAATATCCACAAGACCATGCTTGTCAATTTTCCATCCTTGATCTTGTATGGGATCGAACCAATCAACTTTGAACAACACGATCTTGGCAGGCTCTATGCCATAGTTGTACGTCAATTCTACGATCTCCCGTAAGACGCCATAGAAATCATTGCCTGGCGTGACATCTTTGTAGTTTGTAGATTTGATACACAAGCAACTGTTTTTTGTGGAATCAAGATCCAGGAAGCTATCTCTGATGAGAGCATTTGTTGACTTGAACTTAAACCCATTCACGCAATAACTTGGCCATATTTTGACGGCATAAATTGGTCCCTTAGCAAGAGTTCTAATAGATTCATTCTCAAGAATGACGTCCGGACGATCGACCTAAACATAAAAAGATACAAAATTAAGTTTAATGTTAAGTTATTTCTTGTGCAGTTGTGAATGGAGGAAGATTCTAACTAGCTTCTTACGTACATATGCAGTCAACCAAGACGGGAAATGAAGTCTCATTTCTTCTTCTACTTCTTCATCTGCAATGTATGGTCTACTTGACCTCACCTCATCATTAAATTTGCTGAAAACCAATAAATATCGGGATATACTCGTTAAATTATAATAACGTAATCAACAAATAGATGACTTGAACGTTGAAGATTTTCACTTACCACTCTAGCTTTTCTACTTCATCCTCCTCGCAGTTGAGTAATATATATAACTGGGCAGCCTTTAGTTCCTCATCATTCAAATATCTCTTTTTCAGTTTTCCAGAAGGCTTTCCAAGAGCATTGAAGACTTTCAATAATGCATCATTATATTCTATATCTCCATCGTCGTTCCTCGGAGCTCTTGTTCTATTTGTAGCAATATGAGGCTTGAAATACATTGAACAAAAGTTTGTAATCTCCTCAAGGACATAGGCTTCACAAATAGAACCCTCGACCCGTGCCTTATTTTTCACCTTCCTCTTCAGGTGGTTTAGATGGCGCTCGAACGGGTACATCCACCGATAACCGACGGGCCCACCAACATATGCCTTATATGAAAGATGAATTGGCAAATGCTCCATAGAGTCGAAGAATCCAGGAGGGAACACCCTCTCAAGCTTACACAATGTTACTGCAATGTCCTTCTCCTGCTTTTCAAGCCGATCGACGAGCAACTTAGTAGAACAAAGATCTCTGAAGAATATGCTAAGCTCTGTCAGTGGATCCCAAACGACATGAGGTAAGAATTCCCGAAATGCAATCGGGATTAACCTCTCCATAAAAACGTGACAGTCGTGGCTCTTCATACCCTGTAGTTTGTTCTCCTTCGGGTCAACACATCTTCTCAAATTCGATACGTACCCGTCTTGAAATTTTAGGTCCTGGATCCACCTACAAAGTTTACCTTTGTCCTCCTTGTCCAGTGAGAAAATGGCCCTGGGCTGTTTATACTTCCCACTGCCTTCCTTTATCAAATGCAACTCTGGACGTCTGCATATTTCTTCTAAGTCCAACCTGGCCTTGGGATTGTCTTTCGTCTTCCCCTTTACGTCCATCACAGTATTTATTATATTGTCAAATACATTCTTCTCGATATGCATGACATCCAGGTTATGTCTGAGCAGGTGGTCACTCCAATATGGTAGGTCCCAGAATATACTCCTCTTCGTCCAGTTGTGAGCGTGGCCAAATCCATCACACTTGTACCCTGCTGTAGGCTCTTCAATAGCACTTGACAATTCTTTAACTTCTTCCCATATCGTGTCCCCGGACAACCGTGGCGGTGGACTGGACTTCTCCACCACGCCAGCACGAAAAGCATTCCTGTTCCTCCGGTATGGATGATCCTTTGGCAGGAACTGTCGATGACAATCAAAGAAGCACGATTTTCCTCCGTGTTTCAAACGGAAAGCCTTAGTGCGATCCATGCAATACGGACATGCGAGACGACCATGGGTGCTCCAACCCGATAACATTCCATAGGTCGGGAAATCATTGATGGTCCACATTAGTGTCACGCTCCGCTCCCGCAGGAGCGATCGTCCTCGCTAAGACGTGATGCCGTACGGGCCTAGGTTGCGTCCGTGCAAGGCTAAGTCCAGAAACGGCCGATTCGAGCTAGGCCACAGAGTCGTACAGAGTGTCCCCATTTGCAGCGGAAAGTAAATGAACACAAATTGAAAGCGAATTCAACTCTTTATTGATATTCAAGAAGTTTACAAGCAGCGCTAGGCCGATATTACAAATCGCTCAAGCTCTCTCTCTCTGAAACATAAAAGGCATGCCAAGTGGCTTACAACATGGAATGGTTCATGGCGATGTTTCGATACATTATGTCCTGTATAGGGTGCTTCAGCTCCTTGCAACGCTCCAAGGCTCGAGAGATAGCTCCACGCCTTAGCACGTTCGAAGGAAGCTCCGCACCCGCCGACGTTTCCTGTTTCCTGCAAGCAGACTGTGGGGTTATCAGTACATTGTTATGCACTGGTGGGGAGGCTAGCTCGCCCACAATGCTATCATTACCAAACACGTTATATTTACTTTTGTGCACCGTCTATCATTTATTGTCTTTCTAATCTTGCCTTAGGATCATTTTCATGGCATATATCATAGCATATCTCGTGTTGCCGAATACAATGTGTTGCATGAAAATACATGCACGACTTATCCATACTTACCGTCCGGTCTTTCTTGTCCAAAGTAAACCAAGTTAGTCAACAATTCATAGGAAATAACTTAACGTAATTCATGTAAACTTTCAATGTCAAGGGCGTGTCCCTGCCTCGGGTCCTAGCACGTCGTAGGCACGTTATCTAACTCACTTGCATAAATTTTTCATTATCATTTGGTGTGTTACATTTCAAGCATATTCATAAGGCACTTCATTTAGTTAACTTAGACTACTTTGATTTCAATGCAAAGACTTGCAAGTGGATTGCCACCAGCAAAGTCCACTTAATCTATATGCATCGGTCGCGGGCACCACAAGCCAATTTGGACATGTCTTCCCCTTGGTAATTTCTTACCTATCATGGCGTGCGGCTTGGTACACCCTGATAGTCTTTTGAAATACCCGGCCTTACGTCCCCTGGTGGCCAAGCCTGTACTCAGGCCTGTACGTAAGCCAAACTTTGATTTCCGTTCGGACCGGCAAGTCCTTCACACTTTGACCATGCCGCTGGAAATACCCTTATTACCCCTCTCCTCCGTATACGATGGAGGTGTCCACGACCATTTCGTTTTATTTGTCATTTTAACTTAACGGCTGTCTCTGCGCCGTAGGCTAACCCTTAGCCTTAATGCGTTATCGACTAGGTTGGCGTCCGTGCAGCGCGGGTAGCGAGCCCCGTTGCACGTGTCCATCACACCTGTCGCTAACCATTCTTTCCATCTTATCTTTCATTCATTCTTTCTTTCTTTCACTTGTTCGTTCATTCGTTGATTCATTCACATATTCATTCATTCATTGATTCATTCATTCATACATTACGCAACTTCCAGTGCAGGAGTCGCCTTGGCGACCCATCGGTCCCATAATCTTTCAATGTTGCTATACTCTACTCGGAACGACTATGTTGATAGTCTTCCCATTTCATTGTTGTAATCCATTCATTATTTCATTGTTGAACGCAAGCTTGTGCCTTAGCACGAGCGTGGAGCGCGGTGCGAGGGTTCTCATATTTTTTTTCCATGTTCTTTTCCATATTCTATACGAGCATACAAGATGGGATTATTTCCTTAGCTAGGAGCGTTGAGTCGTTTATTAGCATGCGTAGCATTATCACCTAGCGATTCTAGCAATAGTGTCCGTATTGTTATGTGTCTAGGCTAAGCAAAGACGGGTTCATCGGAGCCACCCACATTAGCGATGTTCGCATCGGCCGAGCGATACTCCGAGCGCGCCTTTGAAAGTCTAAGTCTGGATTCATCTTGACGGGCCAATGTAAGCCTTGCATCGATTCTTCTTCAGGTCGATGCCAACTCTTCGGGTCGACGGCTCGTTCGAGTCGTTGTACTTGCCATTTGAATCGGCATTCCGCCAGGGCGGAGCGGGTCATTACATAATACACCACTCAAAACAAGTCTCGTCCTCGAGACTTCCTGAGTGCAGGTCATCCTACCGTTCCCTAACTCATGTCGTGTGTATATCGTAGACAATTTCTATCGTCTGGCTTTATCGCTCGATGGCATCGAACCATGCTCGGTACCTTTCAAAGTTCCGTGTCGCAATACGTTTGGTCGATTTTATTGAATGGCTTTTCATTCATTTCAGAGTTGATGGCACTTATTCAATTCAAGTGTTTCTTCGACTTGGTTGCTTTCTCGACGTATCACGGGACTGAAACGGTCGCACGAGGTGCGTTGTAATTCGTCAAATACGAAAGTCGTAGGCTGAGGCAAACTCACTCATTCGTTCATGTGCATCTCAACGCCCACTTGCAGCTGCATTCAAGTTCATCATATCGCTGAGTTTGGATCGTGCACACATTCAAGGCGTCCCCCGAATATGTACATTTCAACCAAGCTTAGCGACTAGCGAAGTCGGACAAGCTACTCGTGATAGTTTCGATTTGCCGATCGTTTTACTAACTTCGATTTAGAACCAAACTCATATGCATCCCACTATCGTTTATCTCGATCCCCGAGATGATTCGATTCGCTTCTCAAGCGTTCTTGTCCACGAAATCAGTATGATTTCTTCTTAACGGAGTCGACCAAGTCTAAGAAATTTCCGTCCGATTCAAGGCCAAGTATTGCACTATCCTCGAGTCCGTCTTCCTATCAATGATTCAATTTGTTATCCCAAATTCACTTGAGCATCATCCATTCCTATCATTCGCTTTGTTTGGGACCAATCTCATCGTCGTTCACACACACTCCCTGTTCCCCGTCCTACTCTAAGTCTTGCTGTCCCAAGTCTATCGTTCGTCCAGACGATACTGTAAGGTCAATCGTATAATTTCAATCACTCGACATAGGGTCGTCCGTCTATCCGCTAGGTCAGCTCACAGGTCATAGTTACAAGTCAAGTCCGTGGCTCATCGTGCAAGGTTGTTGCACGACGCTCGCCCCAAATCCTATGGTCAAACCAATTGTTCGTTTGTACGGGAGTTTCTATCCAAGTTCGTTTCACTCAAATTTCTAAACATCGAGCATGATCACCTAATTCGCATCAAGACTTACGTTGCACATATTCAATTCCGTTCAATCACCAGTTCTAACCAATTTATGTATTTGATCACGAGGTCATCCAGCTCGACAATATATTGTGCCCCAATCTCACGCGAGTCCGATTATCCACGGCGGTTCATGAATCACCATGCAACGCTCCCGCGGAATAATCATTCTCATCGGGGCGTAAATCTTGTTTGAGTTTTAGACTAACCCATTCTCGATACGCGGATTGGACCTACTCAATCCTTAAGTTCAATTCTTCAAGCACACAAATTCATTCTCGAGTCCACCTTTGCGTCAAACCATAAGTTGAAGCAATCAGATTGCTACGCCATCCAAGTTCAATCACTCCCGCTGTATGAATCACCATATCAGCGCTCACGCGGAGTGATCGTCATAATCTGGCGTGACGCATGTGCGAGGTTGGAGTTACGCTCGTATAAGACAAGAATGTCAACATTGTGGTTGTCAACGAAGCAAATCCAAACATTCACATTTTCATCCAAGCCAAATCAATTCGATAGTCTGACCGTCCTACATTCGACTAGAAAATCCACCAGCTAAATCTATCTTTTCTTCGACACATTTTTAACATCCCAAGTATAGCATCCAACAGGACAATGACATTTGCACGATCGTCATTCGCCGAGTCAGAGTACCCCCGAGTTATCGCATATCGATCTTTGATACGCCTCAATACCATCGACGATATGCGTAACCTGACGATCTTCCTTTGCAACCAATTTCGAGTCGTGCGTTGATGCTGTTGTCCGAGTTGGATATTCCACAATTTCCTCGATATTCAAGATCAAGTTCCGTCGCTCTTCCTCAAGCTAGTTTCAAGATCGTTGTTCAAACTCAAGTCACAATTCATTTGAATCAATCCAAAATCGTACGCGCGATCCTCTAAGTTTCCTCGATCAAGACCATTCATCTTTATTCATCGTTCTGAGTCATTTTCTAACTTGCGTTGCCCATTGACAAGTTGTCCAGCGATATCTCGTTCGGGACTTTTGAAGTCACGACCAACTAAGCGTGACACGTTCTAAGGCTTTGCGCGATCGCATCGCTTGCCGACATACTCGTACGATCCGTAAATCCTTTAGTCTCGCTCGAACAATTTCTATAACGTCCATACACCACTCAGGGTTTGAGCCACTCGACTAGTCGTCGACGCTCGCTCTTATTCTTCTTCGAAGCTATCACATACACCACTCGAAGTCAAGTCATTCTACAAATCCTCGAAAGGTTATTCGACTCCCGATCGACATGTACAATTGCGCGTTCGCTCATTTTTCAAAATCTAAGAACCATTTTTCTTGTGTTCGCTTTAGCGCCGGTCAAGTAGCGTCTCTATCAACATACGTTCTAAGTCTCCCTTCTTTTCGTCCGAGCGATAGTCAATCTTGATCGCAACTCATTTGCACCATAAAGTCTAGGTGCGCGATACTCCGCACAACTTAGCCAAAAGGCTGCGTGCATAACCATCCCGTTCGAACTATACTTTGGTCACGTGTACTCATTCGCCATTGTCAGCGTAAGGTTATTCAAGCACGCCTATCGATCCCGTTCAACCGAGTACTTGTACGAGCTATTGAAAATATTAGATTTATTGTATGGAACATCCCAAGGCACAACGAGAGAGAGCGTACACTTCTTTTATTTCCAAACGAGCTTTCAAAACTGAGAGAATCAAAATGAAGTCCAAGGACGTGAAGCCGTGCTCTGATACCAATCTGTCACGCCCCGCTCCCGCAGGAGCGATCGTCCTCGCTAAGGCGTGATGCCGCACGGGCCTAGGTTACGCCCGTGCAAGGCTAAGTCCAGAAACGGCCGATTCGAGCTAGGCCACAGAGTCGTACAGAGTGTCCCCATTTGCAGCGGAAAGTAAATGAACACAACTTGAAAGCGAATTCAACTCTTTATTGATATTCAAGAAGTTTACAAGCGGCGCTAGGCCGATATTACAAATCGCTCAAGCTCTCTCTCTCTGAAACATAAAAGGCGTGCCAAGTGGCTTACAACATGGAATGGTTCATGGCGATGTTCCGATATATTATGTCCTGTATAGGGTGCTTCAGCTCCTTGCAACGCTCCAAGGCTCGAGAGATAGCTCCGCGCCTTAGCACGTTCGAGGGAAGCTCCGCACCCGCCGACGTTTCCTACTTCCTGCAAGCAGACTGTGGGGTTATCAGTACATTGTTATGCACTGGTGGGGAGGCTAGCTCGCCCACAATGCTATCATTACCAAACACGTTATATTTACTTTTGTGCACCGTCTATCATTCATTGTCTTTCTAATCTTGCCTTAGGATCATTTTCATGGCATATCTCATAGCCTATCTCGTGTTGCCGAACACAATGTGTTGCATGGAAATACATGCATGACTTACCCATACTTACCGTTCGGCCTTCCCTGTCCAAAGTAAACCAAGTTAGTCAACAATTCATAGGAAATAACTTAACGTGATTCATGTAAACTTTCAATGTCAAGGGCGTGTCCCTGCCTCGGGTCCTAGCACGTCGTAGGCACGTTATCTAACTCACTTGCATGAATTTCTCATTATCATTTGGTGTGTTACATTTCAAGCATATTCATAAGGCACTTCATTTAGTTAACTTAGACTACTTTGATTTCAATGCAAGGACTTGTACGTGGATTGCCACCAGCAAAGTCCACTTAATCTATATGCATCGGTCGTTGGCACCACAAGCCAATTTGGACATGTCTTCCCCCTTGGTTATTTCTTATCTATCATGGCGTACGGCTTGGTACACCCTGATAGTCTTTTGAAATACCCGGCCTTACGTCCCCTGGTGGCCAAGCCCGCACTCAGGCCTGTACGTAAGCCAAACTTTGATTTTCGTCCGGACCGGCAAGTCCTTTACACTTTGACCATGCCGCTGGATATACCCTTATTTCTCCTCTCCCCCGTATACGATGGAGGTGTCCACGACCATTTCGTTTTATTTGTTATTTTAACTTAACGGCTGTCTCTGCGCCGTAGGCTAACCCTTAGCCTTAATGCGTTATTGACCAGGTTGGCGTCCGTGCAGCGCGGGTAGCGAGCCCCGTTGCACGTGTCCGTTACACATGTCGCTAACCATTCTTTCCATCTTATCTTTCATTCATTCTTTCTTTCTTTCACTTGTTCGTTCATTCGTTGATTCATTCACATATTCATTCATTCATTCATTCATTGATTCATTCATTCATACATTACGCAACTCCTAGTGCGGGAGTCGCCTTGGCGATCCATCGGTCCCATAATCTTTTAATGTTGCTATACTCTACTCGGAACGACTATGTTGATAGTCTTCCCGTTTTATTGTTGTGATCCATTCATTGTTTTATTGTTGAACGCAAGCTTGTGCCTTAGCACGAGCGTGGAGCGCGGTGCGAGGGTTCTCATATTTTTTTTCCATGTTCTTTTCCATATTCTATACGAGCATACAAGATGGGATTATTCCCTTAGCTAGGTACGTTGAGTCGTTTATTAGCATGCACAGCGTTATTGCCTAGTGATTCTAGCAATAGTGTCCGTATTGTTATGTGTCTAGGCTAAGCAAAGATGGGTTCATCGGAGCCACCCACCTTAGCGATGTTCGCATCAGCTGAGCGATACTCCGAGCGCGCCTTTGAAAGTCTAAGTCTGGATTCATCTTGACGGGCCAATGTAAGCCTTGCATCGATTCTTCTTCAGGTCGATGCCAACTCTTCGGATCGACGGCTCGTTCGAGTCGTTGCACTTGCCGTTTGAATCGACGTTCCGCTAGGGCGGAGCGGGTCATTACAATTAGTGCGGCCCTAATATAAAAGTTCTGCTTTCTGGAAACATATATGTGATTCCACCTACTTCCCACAACTGATTCAGCTCATCTACCAAGGGCTGTAAGTACACATCGATGTTCCTCTTCGGTTTTTTCGGACCTGGACTAATAACAGTTAGGAACATGTAAGGAGTCTTCATACACATCCAAGACGGCAAGTTGTACGGAGTAACAATCACTGGCCAACAAGAATATTGTGAGCCCGAAAGTCCAAATGGGGTAAAACCGTCGGAGGAAAGCCCCAATCTAACATTACGCGGCTCCGAAGCAAAATCGGAATACACTCGATCAAAGTGCTTCCATGCTTCCCCGTCAGATGGATGATCCAGTACTCCATCTATTTGTTCCCGCTTGTGCCAACTCATATTATCAGCTGTCTCCTTTGCCATAAACAACCTCTGCAACCGCGGCGTCAAAGGCAAATAGTGCATCGAATCTGTTGGCTTGCGGGCACCAGAAGTCCTTGTTGTACTAGTTGCCTTGAAGCGATCGGCACCACAAAATCTGCAGGCGTCTTCATCCTTGTCGTCCTTATAGTACAACATGCATCCGTTGTGACATGCATCAATTTTTTCATACCCCATCCAGAGCGATCTCACCATTCTCTTGGATCTGTAGAAGTCTTTAGGTAACTTGCCACCCTCCGGCAATATATCTTTAATTAACTCCAGGATTCGGTTGTAGCAATCTTGAGACATGTTAAAATCTGATTTTAGGCTCAACAATCTTGTAATCACCTCCAACGGTGAATGGTCATCACAACCAGGATATAAAGGAGTCCTTGCATTCTCCAGCAACTCCATGAACTTTACAGCATTGGCATTCGGTGCCTCCTCAACTGCATATTGATTGTTCGGATCGAAACTAGGCCCCGCAGCATCGAAAACCATGTTCGTCCACCCTTGGTCGTAATCAGGATGCTCGTGGACATCTACATAAGGCTCCACATAAGGCTCCGGCTCGGAGGCTAAAGGCACAAGTTCTCCGTGTGTGGTCCACTGATAATAATTTGGCGTGAAATCCCTCGAATACAAATGATATGTAACATCCACTTCTGAATGATATTTCAAGTTGCGACATCTCATACATGGACACTTAATTTTTGTACGGTCCATGTACTGAAGGAACGCCTTGGCAAACTGCAGGAACTGTTGCACACCCTGTATAAATTCATCCCGCACACCACGTATGTCATCAGGATGACGATTGTACACCCACAAACGGTTCCGCAGATAGTAATTCATATCCATTTTAAGATAATTCTGCAAAGATTGACACAGATAATAATTCATCAGGATGACGATTGTATATCCACAAACGGTTCTGCAGATAATAATTCTTATCCATTTTAAGATAATTACTGCAGAAAGTGAAGACCGACATGAACTGACGCACGAAAGTGACGTTTGTACGACCACAAGTTTTATGTTCTTCAACGATATATTTCACATGTATAATTGCCAAGTGTGGGGACGAATGGCTCAGAACACAACCCAAAATTCATTCTAGCATACATTAGTTTAAATCATCTATATTCTGTACATATGGTGTAGTATATGTTCTTATCGAATCTAGTATCTGAAGGATGTAACAGAATCAAGATGAACCCACATAATGTAATACTAAGACATTATCTACTACTAAAAGATGTAGTGATAGGTTGTCGTATCATCATTGCCGAGGGATGGGGGTCGGAGGACAGTCAACTTTATCTACGGTAGCTACATAGTTTCTGTCTCGCCAGTCGAATGGCTGCAGGAACTATGTCCTGATCACGATGTCGTACCGTAGATTAATGCAAATTCTTTATAGCAAATGTCATACATAGATTTCTGTCTCGCCAGTCGAATGGCAGATAATTATACAAATCAAACTAGTCTTAAATACTGATACCAATTGCCTGAACATGATAGTCCCTAATTTGTACTGGATTTATCCTACCTCTGAGTTTTACATATATTAAAAAGGAAGGCATTTACTGTTAACAAGATAACCTGTCATGAATTGAACAACAGGCAGACTTAGATTTAGGATTTAAAATATGGTATTCAGGTCAACTTAATTCAGTCAAAGGGTACTGAACAGAAAGTCTAATTAAGACTTTCAACTAAGCAGGCAGCCTGGACTGCTGTTCAGAACTTGGAAGGCAAAATCCTATACCATATGATGACAAACCTATACACACCCTTGCCCAAACCATTTGTTTCAGTAGGTAAAACATTCCACGTTACTCAAGTAACCTGTCGTGCAACATTTGGTGTCAATAACATTCCTTGTTAATTGTAACATGTATACTATCATATCCCAACTCTGCCAAAACCTGACCAACATACCCTACACTAATCATTCCATATTTCAGTAATGTCAGTAAGCTAAATCATACTCAACTGTCGAGAATACTTAGGAGAAAACTCATTCACAGGATTAGTATCCATCCTTTGTGACATAGCTGAAATTTTATAGGGCTCGATAATAATTATTAGTCAATTTATTCATCATTTCAAAACCCTGAAAATGTCCAAAAAACTCCCAGTATCAGTAAATAGGGCTCGAACCCTAAATTAGAATTCGAATCCAAGCAAAACATCAAATTGACAGTTGATATGCCCAAAAAACTCCCAGTATCAGTATATAGGTGTCACCCTGTGAGTCTCGTGTCCACACAGTGGGACACGATGTGTCCAAACCAACAAAATAGGTGTCACACGAACTAGAAGTGAGTCCACGCTCTCGTGTCCCCCGCAGCGAGTCCACTGTGAGTCTCGTGTCCCCCGCAGCGAGTCCACGCTCTCGTAGACATGAACTAGAAGCGAGAGAGAGAGCTATAAGACGAAGAGAAAATGGGAAGCGGGGACAGGGGAGAGTTACCTGAGGAGGAGCTACCTGAGGAAGGAGGAGGGAGATCGCCGGAGTAGCACCGCGGAGGAGGAGGCCGGAGGAGGGAAATCGCCGGAGGAGCGTCGCGGAGGAGGAGTGCACGAAATATTGGGGGGGGAGGGAAATTTGTGAATGAACGAAAAGGAAACCCTCGCCGCCTATATCAAACATTTAGCGACGTCCTTCTCTGCCGTCGCTAAACGTCGCTGATATTTAATAAACGGCGACGCTACTTAAAATGCGTCGCTATACGTCGCTATATCAGCGACGTGTACCGACGAACTTGCGACGCAGATTCCCATTTAACAAATTGTAGCCGCTAGACGTCGCTTTTAGTCGCTGTTGGCGATGAACAGCGACGTCTTTGATAAACGTCGCTAAACCCCCAAATATTAGCGATGTTTTATCTTGGAGTCGCTAAATACTTCGCTGATATGACTTATTTTTGTAGTGTCGTCAATAGGTCACAAGGTCCACGGAATGCTAGAACGGGAGACGTGCTACCCATCTTACAAACTTCCACTAATATTGGCTTCGGGTCTTATTGGATATACATGGCATTGTCCTATCCTCCCTAGTATCCTAAACTTGTAATCACGTTTGAAGTCAATTCACCGAGAGTTATGCCTTGCCCGTAGACTCGGGCTGTGGTAAAACCCTTGGTTTCGTGATTCCTATGTGATATGCTATCCGATACTCTACCTTATATTGACTCAAAGGTGACTACGGTCAAAAGAGGACCACTAGCTATAGTTTAGAAATATTCTATAACCTACATTTCCTTAAACAATTTCAACTCTAGGGGTTGTGTCTCGCCAGTGCGCTGCTGGCCACAGTGAATCTATAATCTCCATAATTCAAATAAATGGCGACAGTGCGCTGCTGTCCTACCACTATGAGTTAACTAACATTCTTTTAACTATATCGGTACAAATTCATGAGCTTCTAGAGATTCGAACAAGGTGACTATAGAAATAAGCGTAAGTATTTGTCATATCAGTCGTAACCTTTAAAATAAAAGATTTAACAGGGAGAAAATAACTGAAGACAAAAGGATTACAAACATTCTAGTATCTATTCCATGTGTTTTCAAACCATGGAGGAAAAACTTGAATCGAAACTATTCGAGGTCCGCATATGGATAACATAATTAGAAATTATATAATAATAATTCTTAGGGCAAAATAGGAACTAAATAGGCAATTCGACTAAGATATGAGGATGATATCTAAAGGGCAAATATAAGAAATTGAACAATCTATCAAGGTCATATCATTAATTCTATGAAGCCCTGTCTCACCAAGGGGATAACCTATCCTCATTGGATCATTTCGTCGTATCAAGAGACAATAGTGTACCGATGGGGATCTGACAAACTACTTAAAATTAATAATTTCTTATCTAACTTGCATGGCCTAGACTACCCATTGGTAAATTGTATAGGGGACTCCTAGCCCTAGTGATTCACTTAAATTAAATTAATCCTAACTCGTGAATGAGTATTTCCTAGTCGCAGGCTCGCAATAGTACGACTAACTTAAGTACCATCACGAGTTTGCATGATTTGCGAAGACTGACCTGCATGGGCCACCACAAAAACTTGTCATGACCCGCACCCGTTTTTTTTAAATGGATACGAGACGTGTCCAAGCCAGCCTACGCCGCAGTGTCGACGGTAGAACGCTGTCACGGCCATGAAGATCAAAATCACAAATAATGCTCATTCACATAATTAATTTAACTTACAATGATCACAAGTTTTACATTTGTAGAAAAATATAAACTTGTACAAATAAATGAATGACTACAACTCAACTATCTAGCTAGTCTCTAGGCTTTTGACTGCAAGTATTCCCGTCACTCCCCAAGCTAAGTGAATCCACGGCTAACCTGAAAAATGTTGGTTTTCAGTCAGGAATGGAACGAGTACAATTCACTGAATGCAATTTCAATAAATGAAAATGACTATAAAACAAATGTTAGACATCAATCATGAGTTTTAAAAATAAACAGTAAAGACAGAAAATCAGTAGCAAATAAATAAACAAAATACCTTCCCAATCGTAGAAGTACCTTTGATATGTGATCGGTCTCGGGACAATTACACGACACTGTCTACACTGTCTAAAGTTACACTGTCTACACTGTCTAAAGTTACACTATCTATACTGTCTAAAGTTACACTGTCTACATTGTATAAAGTTACACTGTCTACAGCAAATAATGCAATAAAGAAATATGGTATACTTTGAAATAATAAATCACTGTTTATACTTTCTAATTGCAATAATAAATCACTGTCTACACTGTCTACTTTGCAATAATAAATCACTGTCTACACTGTCTAAGGTCAGATCACACATCGTTGGTACTTCACATTCCCGACTCAACAATTTATAATAGAATATAAAATCACATAATCAATGGCCAATCAATAAAACATAGTGAAGATCAATATCGAAATACAGACAATAAACTGTACTCGTCTGTGGTCCTGTGTTGGTGTAACCGATAATCTGAACCACTCGGAATGCCACAATAGTCAAAATTCGTACAACAGTCCTCGAAAGTTGAAATAAATATTACCAATGTTCTTAGAATAGTCAAAATAGCTAGGATCGCCTGTCCTTAAGTCTAATTCTGGACACAGAGGGAAAACGGTAATTTCGGGCCAAAACGGTGTCCGCCGTTGGACCCGTTTTGCACCAAAAAGCGTGCCAGAGTCAACGGTATCTAAAGTCATCAAACTACATGTCTACGAATTCAGTTTTCCAATACGAACACAATCGTATGTCCAGAGTTGGATTTCGGTAGCCCGTGCACAAAATCGCCCGTTGAGTTGGACCGTAGGGCCCGTAAAACGGCGATCCAATCAACTGTCTCAAAATTGGACCAAACTTGGCGTACAGGACCAGAAAAATGATACGGTCCTGTTGGCGCAAGTTTCGTCTCGATCTGACGAGCATGCACAAAGTAATTGAGAAATTTGCACAGAGGTCGATACGGTGAATTTTGACGGATACGCATCAAATTCGTCGCGCACACGCAACCAATTTGAATTCTGTAACACCCAATTTTCCAGATGAGGGTAATTTTGAAATTTTGTAATTATAATTATTATTTATTGATATTTATTTTATATTCTGATTTTTGGTGATTTTTAATTATTTTTAAACTATTTAAAATTATGAATTTTGATTTTTGTGTTTTGCTAGTAAAATCGTAGAGACTGTCTACCCTAGAGCCTAGCCATGTGATTAGGGTACTTCATTTATCATTTTTAGTTTGTGGATATTTTGTCATTTTTGAATTATTTGAATTTAATATATTTTAGGAATTTAAATGATTTATTTTGAATGGTGTGATTTAAATATTATTTAATTAATTTCCATGTGGTTTAGATTAGCCCAACCTAGATTGGACCTAACCTAGATTAGTCCTAGTTAGTCATAGTTAGACTAAGTTAGATTGGGATTGGTCATGGTTAGTCATGGCTAGTCATGATTTGTGATTTGGTTAGTTATTAGTCATATTGATTAGTTAAGACTAGTGATAGGCTACCTAAGTTTCATCTAGCCATTGAATTTTCTAGAATGATGGAGAACCCTTGGATTAACCCAAGCCCTAGATTTTAGGGCAACCATCTTGGGATTTTTCCCTATTTAATCCCTTCCAAAAATCCTTGCCTCCTTTATTCATTTTTCCACTTCTCAAGAACAAGGTGAGCTCCAACTTCATTCATTCATAACTTCTCCATTTCTCATCCTTTTTCAACCAAACTTCTTGCATTAGGATCTAATCCATGAATACTTTCTGTCCATGGTGAATATTTTCAGTGGAGGAACAATTTGGAGCATATGGCCCTCAAGGAGAACACCCCCCCATTTGAGACTTTTCCTTACAAGTTGCACATATAGGTAACTTCCTATTCCTTCCATAGAATTTCGATTTCTTTGCATGGTTAGGAAGCCCTAGGTGTCCTCTCTCTGTAGGAATAGGTTTTGCTAGGTTTCGTGTCCTTTACGTGTCCGTATCGGACACGTACCAGTCAGCAGTCGTAAGTGTTCGATGAAATACCACAGTGGGTATTTCGATCGAGTTTTAACATTGTGTTTGAATAGGAAATTAGGTTTTAGTATCGCCTAAGGGATTCTAGGTGTCTGAGCGTGTCTTGTATCGTATTGGTGTCATGTCAAACTTATGCACATGCCCGCGTGCGCGTGAACAGTGATGCCCTGCTGCTCGGGGTCTCGTGTTCAGTGCACAGGGCACGTGGACACGTGTGCTTGGACACGAAGTAAGGGGCAGTGTCTGTCATGACACCCCCGAAGTTTTGTGTCCCATGGATATGTGTCGGGTGCAGTTGGACGCGTGCACTGGTCACCCGACATGTGACAGCCCCGTGCTTGAGTGCGTGTAATGTTTTTGGACACGTTCGTGTCATGTTTTGGACACTATTTTAGATGTACATCACGTGCACATATAGTAGGCTAAATACCAACTCTTATTTCAACATATTAATGTGTTTTTAATAGTCGATTTTAAAGTTTCCATGTAGGACTGGTACATGTTTCAGTTTCTGATATTCCCAAGTTTTAACTCCATTTTTTTAGCTATTAAATTAATGATTGAATGGTCACATTTGATATGAACATATGTATTAATACCTGATAGGTCAGTTTTACATGTTAAATTAGGTTGTTTGATCTAGAATGAGATTTCGAGCATTGAATTGGATTACGACTGATACGTTCAGTTTCATGAATTATGAGATTTTGATTCCCTATTTTAAACTCATTTCCTGTTTAATTTCCATATTAAATCATCTACACATGTGTGTTAGTATCTGCTAGTTTGATTGTTTTTCTGAATTTGTTAGGTTTTAGATTCGAATTGGATTTCAATAATAAATGCGACTTTTTTTTTGACTAATGCAGTGGTGAATGATTCATTTCCTGAATAAATAGTCAAATTGATTTCCTTTCCTTTTTGAAAACATATTTTTGA
Source organism: Iris pallida (assembly GCA_029216955.1). Lineage (NCBI taxonomy): Eukaryota > Viridiplantae > Streptophyta > Magnoliopsida > Asparagales > Iridaceae > Iris > Iris pallida. The sequence goes on from JANAVB010030220.1 coordinate 33,765,639, forward strand.
GCTCTAATGTGAGGTTCCAGTTAATTTCTGAGATCCCAGTAATCTTGCTATGATAAACATCACATATTAGCATTGTCGAATGGGAATATCCCTAAATTCTGAAACTGTTGAGTATCAGTGAGTGTGCTCACTGTTTCACCATTTTAAATTCTCTTTTAAAATGTTAAATATCATGTAAATTATTATGGGTTAATGTCTGTGCATTAGAAAACATGTTTAGATTGTAGAAATCATTCTTTGTGAAGGATAATAATGAATGGGAATTCGAGTTGCAGAGAGGAATTGTCATTCACTGATACAAGTATGCTGGAAAAACCTGAGATGGTTCCTAGTTGGTTTGTTTTAATTTTGTTATCTAGCCTTGATTAATTGATTCACTATTAGGAATGAAACATGGAAACTTAGCTACATGATTATTCTTCACTGTATTTTCCTGAGAATTCTATTTTGCACCGTCGTATGTTTCAGCTCTTCATGAGATCCTGTACACAGGTTCACTTCCCTGCCAAACATCATTTCCTGTCATTCCTGCAACTAATGACACACAAACCTGAACTCATGAACCACACACAGGTTTTTCTGAGCACACATACTGCATACAATTTCCTGTACACTATATATACACACACATTCCTGTGTTTCCCTTAAAAACCTGAGAACTTCATTTAGTATTTTTACTGATTTGGCTGTTAATCCTGAGATTGCTTCTATCTTCTGTTTTCCTCTATAACTGAGCATGATCCTCTATTAATTGTTAAGCCTGTCATTGAATTACAATGAAATGGGAACCACTTTGCCATTCATAAAACTAGAAAACTGAATTTATTTCCTTTTCCATTTTACTGAGAATTGGTTTCCTTTCCATTTTATACTGTCACATATTTTCATAACCACACACATATTCCTGAGACACACCACAGTTCACATTGGACACTGCTTGCACTTTCCAGTCCCACATATTTTCTGTGAACTTGAGAGTTTGATGTGTTTTCCCTTTCCTACATTATCTGAGAATGCATTGTATTCACTGTTAGGAATGAACATGAAACTGAATTGGGATGAACTATTTTTACATAAAAATCTGAGAACTTATACCTGTCTTGATTTCCTGTCATATGTTTCCTATAACACACACACACATTTCATAAAATATACACACACCCTTCACTGATTTTCTGATTTCCCTATACACACACAATTCTCTACACATCACACACACACACACACCAGGGTTCCTGTCACACATGGACAGCCCCCTCACTCACTCACTCACTCACTCACTCACTCACTCACTCACTCACTCACTCTCTATTTTTCTAACCCTCTCTATTATATATAGATGTATGTGACTAAGGGATTTGGATGTATAATGTATGTATACAATATATTATATAGGTACATCTATATGTATATATGTTTTAAGTCTATATATATATGTGTGTGATATGGATATAGGTAGCCTGTATGCTAGTGTATCCTATATTATATTATATAGCCATATCAATATGTGTATTTCTATATTAGATTATAATGTATCAATCTGTGTTGTAATTTAGATTTGAATATTGTCAGATGTTATGTAATATAGATTACAGGCATGGTATAGCCTATAGCCTAGGCTCTTAGCCTATGGGTGTATCTGTGTGTCAGTATAGAGTCTAGTTAGACTTGTGTAGCCTTGTTAGACCTAGAATAGACTAGTTAGACCTAGTTTGACTTCTAGGGTTGACCAGAGTTGACCAAGAGTTGACTTTGGCCTAGATTGACCTAGATTCATTTAGAATGCATTAAATTGCATCTTGTTATCATTATAGATTTGTTGTAACTTGTGTTGCTCAAACTAGGAGTCAGGTACCTCATCTCGGACAGTACATTTACTTCAGACATTCAGATACGAGGTGAGTACATTCTCTGATCATTTCATATCCTGTTTAGAATTATTTTCCTGCTTTAAATTACTTTAATTGATACTGTCACGTTGGTCACACGGATTGGTACTATATGGATCTTTTTCATGAGATGTTATCCACCTCGGGAGCATCGGATACTGCATGTTTTGTGCATTTCACGAATCATCACGTATCTCTATGCTTCCTCTGATTCACGAATCTCTTGTGACACATGTACTCTCATGTTCACAGAGCCATCATGAATCACCTTCACGTATCACTCATTTTATGAGCCATGTGAAGTTTCACGAATCTTAACATAACTTGAACAGATCCTTGTGTATTGATTGGGGATGGGGGAGTAGAAATAGGCATGTGAATATTATCCAAGTAGCTGTAGTCATGAATCACTCTCTTAGCTGTATTCATGAATCTCCTATGCCATTCACATGTTTATATTTTACTCTGACTCACTAGTCACTATTAGCTCTCTATGTATAGTAGATATTTCTATTACAGTTCTCTCTCTGTTTACATACTGCATTTCCTTCAGTATCTATATCTTACTTTACTGCATGATTATATTTTCTAACCTGCTATGAACTGTTGAGATATACTGTGCTCGCTCCCGTCCTGACTGGACCAGTTAAAATTTTTACAGAGGATGATGAGGAACCCTGTACCCCTTACTTGGAGCTTGCCTACATGACACTCGCGACCTGGACCCCAGGGGAGGTTCAGGTAGCTGCTGAGGATGATACCTTGCATAGTGTAGATAGCTTAGACTGTTCTTTCCTCTTTATGTTTAGTTGTTGTCCTTATTTCAGAGCTGTATATTTAGAGATGTTGAGACTTGTTATTCTTTCAGCTGTACCTCAGTTAAGGATTTCTTTATCTATTTCTATCATATTCGTTCTACCTTAGATTGTGATTGAGTTGTACCTCTGTGTTGGACTCCTTTTGGAGAGCATTCACATTATGCTAGTTATAGTTCATGACCTAGAACAGCGTTCTACTGTCGACACTGCGGCGTAGGCTGGGCGCTGTTACGTACTCGTACCCTCACAGTGGGTGCGGGTCGTGACACGTTTTTAGTGGTGGCCCATGCAGGTCGAGTTTATGTAGTGATATTCGAACTAGAGTATCACTACAGCCTGCAGTAGGATTAGAATATTTTTAGGGTACTCAATCACAATAGGAAAACTCTTAATCAAATTTCTTTTATCTAAATTGTTGCTTATTGACTTCCCTTGAATATAACCTGTCCTCTTTTGAATTTTTGCTTCATTCTCAGAAATTGCTTCTTGTTTTGATCTGTCTTCATGATGGTTATGAAGACACGATCTCATCATTTCGGTTCGAGGGATACTACCGAGAGGCTGGCCACCTCTCGTCCTGTTCATCAGGGCCTCGAGACCGCAGCTCCTATTATGCCGACTCAGGTTGGCGTTTCTGCTACATTGGAGGTGCACCTCCGTCTGTACAGAGACTTTTTCCTGTCATTTCTGGTTTCTCTCAGCAGCAGCGATTCATGCAGCACCAGCAGCAGACCAGGGGAAACCAGCAGGGCGAGCTATCGTCAGGACAGTCGAGGATGCACAGACCATTGGAGATCTTGCTGCAAGTTTCGTTCTTCTCTGTTCCATTCTCGCAATTGTCTTTTATAACTACCTTGAAATTCGATTCCATCTGTTCCTTGTTGATTGATTAATTTTGTCATGTCACTCTTTTATTGTGTTTGTTTTCTTCTGAGAAAATTATATGGGCTAGGTCACCTAAATCATAGGATCTGGAATCCTCGATAGTCGTGTTAGTTGGCATAGTGAGGACATGTAGTCAGATTTTAGATGTATTTCTCGGGTATGGGAATTTAAGGTTTTTGCCGTCGCATGCGGCAGTGCAAAAATTTTAAATACCATGAACCTAGGGGTACGTACCTTAGTCAAGGGCTCCGTGATTATCGTAGCCTTGCTCACTAGCATGATGAAGACTCTGGACAACATGATTTTGGACAGACGCATACGATTAACAGAGTGTATCTTGAGAAGGTTTTAAACATCATACCCTTTTGTTGTTGTAAATAACTTAGGAGTAGGGATATTAGTTTTGTAGAGCTTATTCATAGGTAGTACCTTCATAGTATAATAATATGGTGACTTGTAGAGTGTTTGTACCCTAGAGGTGATAGTTAGCATTGGTGTTAGAATAGTAACCCATTGCAGATAATTCTTCTGTTATCTATAATACCACCCAGTTACACATATAGGATGTTAGTATGCCATACAACCTTGATGATTTATTATTGTTTTCCTTTACCCTTCCAGTGAGGCACCCAGTGACCAGAGCCTGCCCTTGAGTATAGTTGTAATTTCACCTAAGACTGAGAGTTCTATATATATAGACAGATTGCAAATAATATACTTAGGATATATGTAATGGGTCGTTGTTCCTAAGCTTATATATATGTGGTATTGGGATTGTGTGCTTAGATTTTGGGTATTTGGTTATGGGTGACTTGATAGGATTGGAAGGTTAAGAGCTAGCCTATTATAGAGTTTCTCTTTTGCTAAATTCTGGTTGCCAACATCTAGATAGCTAGCATAGGTAAAATCCTAAGAAGTTGACCAACTGATGACCAAGTACTAGGATGTTGAGGAAATTGACTAGAGATTGACCCTTGTCTATGTTTGACCTAGAAGGGGTGCGATCATCTTAATTTCGAGGACGAAATTTTTATAAGATGGGTAGGATTGTAACACCCAGTTTTCCAGATGAGGATAATTTTGAAATTTTGTAATTATAATTATTATTTATTGATATTTATTTCATATTATAATTTTTGGTGATTTTTAATTATTTTTAAACTATTTAAAATTATGAATTTTGATTTTTGTGTTTTGCTAGTAAAACCGTAGAGACTGTCTATCCTAGAGCCTAGCCATGTGATTAGGGTACTTCATTTATCATTTTTAGTTTGTGGGTATTTTGTCATTTTTGAATTATTTGAATTTAATATATTTTAGGAATTTAAATAATTTATTTTGAATGGTGTGATTTAAATATTATTTAATTAATTTCCATGTGGTTTAGATTAGCCCAACCTAGATTGGACCTAACCTAGATTAGTCCTAGTTAGTCATAGTTAGACTAAGTTAGATTGGGATTGGTCATGGTTAGTTATGGCTAGTCATAATTTGTGATTTGGTTAGTTATTAGTCATATTGATTAGTTAAGACTAGTGATAGGCTACCTAAGTTTCATCTAGCCATTGAATTTTCTAGAATGATGGAGAACCCTTGGATTAACCCAAGCCCTAGATTTTAGGGCAGCCATCTTGGGATTTTTCCCTATTTAATCCCTCCCAAAAATCCTTGCCTCCTTTATTTATTTTTCCACTTCTCAAGAACAAGGTGAGCTCCAACTTCATTCATTCATAACTTCTCCATTTCTCATCCTTTTTCAACCAAACTTCTTGCATTAGGATCTAATCCATGAATACTTTCTGTCCATGGTGAATATTTTCAGTGGAGGAACAATTTGGAGCATATGGCCCTCAAGGAGAACACCCCCCCATTTGAGACTTTTCCTTGCAAGTTGCACATATAGGTAACTTCCTATTCCTTCCATAGAATTTCGATTTCTTTGCATGGTTAGGAAGCCCTAGGTGTCCTCTCTCTGTAGGAATAGGTTTTTCTAGGTTTCGTGTCCTTTACGTGTCCGTATCGGACACGTACCAGTCAGCAGTCGTAAGTGTTCGACGAAATGCCACAGTGGGCATTTCGATCGAGTTTTAACATTGTGTTTGAATAAGAAATTAGGTTTTAGTGTCGCCTAAGGGATTCTAGGTGTCTGAGCGTGTCTTGTGTCGTATTGGTGTCGTGTCGCACTTGTGCACATGCCCGCGTGCGCGTGAACAGTGATGCCCTGCTGCTCGGGGTCTCGTGTTCAGTGCACAGGGCACGTGGACACGTGTGCTTGGACACGAAGTAAGGGGCAGTGTCTGTCATGACACCCCCGAAGTTTCGTGTCCAATGGATACGTGTCGGGTACGGTTGGACGCGTGCACTGGTCACCCGACCTGTGACAGCCCCGTGCTTGAGTGCGTGTGATGTTTTTGGACATGTTCGTGTCATATTTTGGACACTATTTTTGATGTACATCACGTGCACATATAGTAGGTTAAATACCAACTCTTATTTCAACATATTAATGTGTTTTTAATAGTCGATTTTGAAGTTTCCATGTAGGACTGGTACATGTTTCAGTTTCTGATATTCCTAAGTTTTAACTCCATTTTTTTAACTATTAAATTAATGATTGAATGGTCACATTTGATATGAACATATGTATTAATACCTGATAGGTCAGTTTTACATGTTAAATTAGGTTGTTTGATCTAGAATGAGATTTCGAGCATTGAATTGGATTATGACTGATACGTTCAGTTTCATGAATTCTGAGATTTTGATTCCCTGTTTTAAACTCATTTTCCTGTTTAATTTCCATATTAAATACGACTTTTTTTTGACTAATGCAGTGGTGAATGATTCATTTCCTGAATAAATAGTCAAATTGATTTCCTTTCCTTTTTGAAAACATATTTTTGAGCTCTAATGTGAGGTTCCAGTTAATTTCTGAGATCCCAGTAATCTTGCTATGATAAACATCACATATTAGCATTGTCGAATGGGAATATCCCCAAATTCTGAAACTGTTGAGTATCAGTGAGTGTGCTCACTGTTTCACCATTTTAAATTCTCTTTTAAAATGTTAAATATCATGTAAATTATTATGGGTTAATGTTTGTGCATTAGAAAACATGTTTAGATTGTAGAAATCATTCTTTGTGAAGGATAATGATGAATGGGGATTCGAGTTGCAGAGAGGAATTGTCATTCACTGATACATGTATGCTGGAAAAACTTGAGATGGTTCCTAGTTGGTTTGTTTTTAATTTTGTTATCTAGCCTTGATTAATTGATTCACTATTAGGAATGAAACATGGAAACTTAACTACATGATTATTCTTCACTGTATTTTCCTGAGAATTCCATTTTGCACTGTCATATGTTTCAGCTCTTCATGAGATCCTGTACACAGGTTCACTTCCCTGCCAAACATCATTTCCTGTCATTCCTGCAACTAATGACACACAAACCTGAACTCATGAACCACACACAGGTTTTCCTGAGCACACACACTGCATACAATTTCCTGCACACTATATATACACACACATTCCTGTGTTTCCTTAAAAACCTGAGAACTTCATTTAGTATTTTTACTGATTTGGATGTTAATCCTGAGATTGCTTCTATCTTCTGTTTTCCTCTATAACTGAGCATGATCCCCCATTAATTGTTAAGCCTGTCATTGAATTACAATGAAATGGGAACCACTTTGCCATTCATAAAACCAGAAAACTGAATTTATTTCCTTTCCCATTTTACTGAGAATTGGTTTCCTTTCCATTTTGCACTGTCACATATTTTCATAACCACACACATATTCCTGAGACACACCACAGTTCACATTGGACACTGCTTGCACTTTCCAATCCCACATATTTTCTATGAACATGAGAGTTTGATGTGTTTTCTCCTTCCTACATTATCTGAGAATGTATTGTATTCACTGTTAGGAATGAACATGAAACTGAATTGGGATGAACTGTTTTTACATGAAAATCTGAGAACTTATACCTGTCTTGATTTCCTGTCATATGTTTCCTATAACACACACACACATTTCATAAAATATACACACACCCTTCACTGATTTTCTGATTTCCCTATACACACACAATTTTCTACACATCACACACACACACACACACCAGGGTTCCTGTCACACATGGACAGCCCCCTCACTCACTCACTCACTCTCTATTTTTCTAACCCTCTCTATTATATATAGATGTATGTGACTAAGGGATTTGGATGTATAATGTATGTATACAATATATTATATAGGTACATCTATATGTATATATGTTTTAAGTCTATATATATATGTATGTGTGATATGGATATAGGTAGCCTGTATGCTAGTGTATCCTATATTATATTATATAGCCATATCAATATGTGTATTTCTATATTAGATTATAATGTATCAATCTGTGTTGTAATTTAGATTTGAATATTGTCAGGTGTTATGTAATATAGATTACAGGCATGGTATAGCCTATAGCCTAGGCTCTTAGCCTATGGGTGTATCTGTGTGTCAGTATAGAGTCTAGTTAGACTTGTGTAGCCTTGTTAGACCTAGAATAGACTAGTTAGACCTAGTTTGACTTCTAGGGTTGACCAGAGTTGACCAAGAGTTGACTTTGGCCTAGATTGACCTAGATTCATTTAGAATGCATTAAATTGCATCTTGTTATCATTTTAGATTTGTTGTAACTTGTGTTGCTCTAACTAGGAGTCAGGTACCTCATCTCGGACAGTACATTTACTTCAGACATTCAGATACGAGGCGAGTACATTCTCTGATCATTTTATATCCTGTTTAGAATTATTTTTCTGCTTTAAATTACTTTACTTGATACATTCTCTTAACATAACTTGAACAGATACTTGTGTATTAATTGGGGATGGGGGAGTAGAAATAGGCATATGAATATTATCTAAGTAGTTGTAGTTATGAATCACTCTCTTAGCTGTAGTCATGAATCTCCTATGCCATTCACATGTTTATATTTTACTCTGACTCACTAGTCACTATTAGCTCTCTATGTATAGTAGATATTTCTATTACAGTTCTCTCTCTGTTTATATACTGCATTTCCTTCAGTATCTATATCTTACTTTACTGCATGATTATATTTTCTAACCTGCTATGAACTGTTGAGATGTACTGTGCTCGCGTCCTGACTAGACCTGTTAAAAATTTTATAGAGGATGATGAGGAACCCTGCACCCCTTACTTGGAGCTTGCCTAGATGACACTCGCGACCTGGACCCCAGGGGAGGTTCAGGCAGCTGCTGAGGATGATACCTTGCATAGTGTAGATAGTTAGACTGTTCTTTCCTTTTTATGTTTAGTTGTTGTCCTTATTTCAGAGCTGTATATTTAGAGATGTTGAGACTTGTTATTCTTTCAGCTGTACCTCAGTTGAGGATTTCTTTATCTATTTCCATCGTGTTCGTTCTACCTTAGATTGTGATTGAGTTGTACCTCTGTGTTGGACTCCTTTTGGAGAGCATTCACATTATGCTAGTTATAGTTCATGACCTAGAACAGCGTTCTACCGTCGACACTGCGGCGTAGGCTGGCGCTGTTACGTACTCGTACCCTCACAGTGGGTACGGGTCGTGACAAATTCTGTCAAAGCCCACACGACGACGAAGCCGTTACGCAGCTTTCGATGCTTTTGGTTCGCGACCACGTCGCCCGGATTGGCGGGACGTACGTCGTTCCGGAGAGTTTTCTAAGTTTTCTAATATTTTTAAAACAGGTTTTTTGCCAATTTGGAAATCCGATTTCTCGACGTACAGTCGACGAAATCCAATTCTACAAGAAGGGAATCGAAGCTCTATAGGTTGTCTAGGACTGTCTTC
>JANAVB010030220.1:33780089-33810089 GCA_029216955.1 Iris pallida
TATCTTTGTCTTGTAGTTCATTATACTGTCTCTTATAGAATTTGTCAATTCACATGGAACTGCTGTTAGTGCTTGTACTTGCTCATTTTCCTGACAGGATACCATTATGATATATTACAGATGATTCTGAGGCGGACTGCTCGACCTATTATGGGCTCGAGTTAGATGGAGTAGTCCAGGACCGTGGCCTTATAGTAGAGCCACTAGACTTTGTACTCCCAGAGTAGTGTAGATTAGCTAGGTTTGACTGGACTGTGATCCAGCTAGCATTATGAGACCGTAGCTTCTATGTTATATTTTGAGACCCTGTGATGTTGTATATATCTGGGCTTGTATTGGACACTGGACTCATCTACTATTTCATCTATCATATGTTTTCCCTTCTGAGCTATCTACCTTAGTTTTATCATGTGATTGAGACTGTATTGTTATGTCACCTCCACTCGGAGTGTATATATAGTATTTACAGACGTTATATACAGCGTTCTACCACCGATACTGCGGCGTAGGCTGGACGTACCCACGTGCTCGTGCCCCTCATAAGGGTGTGGGTCGTGACATAATATTTCTCTTCCTCTTCTACTTTTATAATACGTTATCAATACAACGCTCTTCTCTTCCTCTTATACTTTTACAACACATTATCAACATCACGCTCTAACCAACTGACCACGCTCTAACTAACTGAGGAACTACAGGAAGTTGGTTTAACGACGACTAACCAACTGAGGAACTACCGGTAGTCGATTTAACAACGAGCAAGAAGAAAGCAGCATTGCTCGAGGAGCTCAACGTCGTCGGTGAGGGAGGAATTAACAAACCTGGCATTTTTTTCCTTCTATTTGTCTTCAATAACATGATAATTAATATAGATCATGGTATATTATGGATTTATTGGTACAAAAATGTTGAAATAATTCTAGATAAATATGCATGAAAAAAATCGTGATTAAAGATTTTGTTAACCGATATATATATATATATATATATATATATATATATATATATATATATATATATATATATATATATATATATATGCAAATGACCTCTAGCCTAGTGGGTAAGAGAGATGCATGTGGCCCAAGTGGTCGGAGTTCGAGTTTCAGTGGAGACGAGTTCGCCAGTTCGCCACAATTACCCATTGCTTCAATACATATATATATATATATATATATATATATATATATATATACATATATATATATATATATATATATATATATAAATTTTATCTTTGCTCAAGAAACCATTATATAGCGAATTGATATGCATGATAAGAGAATTGATGATGGATATATAAACGGTCGTACTCGTCTTTTACTGAATACTTTGGTTAATTTTACAATATTTGATATAGATGCATGAACAAAATTAATTTGATCAAATATTTTGTCAACAAAAATATAAATATTTCGTCTCAGTACAAACTTGAAAATTTAGACGTAAAATCCATGCTGAACTTGTATGTCTTAGATTTGTTCATAATATAAGCTTCCAATGCATGAAAAGTTGGTGCTTGCCAATGCACTTACATATTTCTTTCATGTCTGTACACATAGTTATAGCCATAGGCTTCCTTATTGATATGCATGTTTATAATTGTAACTCCATTAACAATAAGTTTTCCCCCAACTACTAAAGGTGGCTTATGTGAATCTTTTGCTACTCACCAAATCTTAATGGGCTACAAACTAGACAGTTAACTATTTACATCTAGTTCCACCCACATATACCTACCATTTTATTTTCCATTAATATATACATGTTATATATGTACGTTATACTAACCAAAAAATATATATAGAAGATGGTTTTTCTTTTCCAACAGTAGACCAAATTAAGCAAATGGAAGTGACCGGTCAGCTACGGTTCAAAATACAAGTATCGGAGAAATGAAGTTTTCTTTTCCCATCAAAGTCTTTCCTTTGCATGCTATCAATACTGGCCAAATGGGTTGCGAAATCTCTTCCCTAAAAATATGGGTGATACAATTTTTGATTTGAGACAACAAAATTTTGTCGTCTTTCAATTATTATGTTTTAGTTTGTTCTGTTCTGATTTGTTTTTATAAATATGATAAGTTAGTGATGTATTTTGTTCAAAACAATCCATGTGCATCTAACCTTACACTATCATGATTGAACTATTCAAAGAAATCTAGGGTCTCAAAAACTTAAAATAGGTTTCCAAAATTTTACTTTATTTGGAACTAATGTATATGTTGGATTACTCAAATTATTTTCAAGTAAAATACAGTAAATCCATTATTACTGTTTACAAGTAATACAAATTATTTCATTTTTGCATGTAGTTTCGTTTTGTGGTTTTATTTGTAAAAGTGCTACAAATTGCTTGAGTTTTGTATAGCCCCATATGAGTCCATGCATGACATGTGTTACGTTGCATGCCGGGGAAACCCAGTCACCCGCGAATTAATTTTTACAGGTCACAGCGGGTTGCTGGCCCCCGAAAGGCCACAAATCTAATATTAGTATTACAAGCTATCATAGAACGTAGTTTTATGTTTAGAATTAATTACTATTAACTAATATATAGTATTGATATAGATATTGTCATATCTAGAAAATGGAATTCATGAGTAATCTAGATAAAGACAGCTTTTGATTGATTGATAGTACTGCCACTCACATAATTCTTAAAAATATGATCTTTTTTCAACATCACTATTAGTGCAAACATAGTATCCACGATAGCCGATCACGCTCACATTATTGAAGACTCAGGAAGAGCACAATTAATTTTACCTAACGGAATCCACCTACTTATACAAAATGCCAAAACCATGAGCGAAAAAAAATAAAGAATACGTTTGCCTAACCTCTAGAATAGGGAACCAAATTGTCGTTCTAGAGAAATTCTCTGACTTATCACTAGGGATCTATTTCACCCACATTGGGGTAATCGAGTCTCATACCTCTATAAGCCAACAGTTCATCTCTAGTCTGAGACCTATCACTGGCCAGACACCAAAAGATACCCTCAACTTTAAACATTGGCATGACCGTCTGGGCCATCATAGGACCACAATGATGAAAAAAATTATAAACAATTAGTGACCATTCTTTAACAACTCGCAATATACCTAATGATCATTTTTGTCTCCTATATATGTTCCCAGGAAAACCTATTACAAGACCTTCAATCCTGAAGATTAACTCTGAATCACCATCTTTTCGCTATAGGGTTCAAGAAGATATTTGTGGAGCAATTCATCCCTCCAGTGGACCTTTCAGATATTTTGTGGCATTAATTGATGCTTCATCTAGATGGACTCATATTTGCCTTTTATCACCCCGAAACTTGATTTTTTTCTAGTCTATTGGCCCAAATCATAAAGCTTAGAACTCATTTATCTGATCAAGCTATCAAATCAATAAGACTAGATAATGCAGCTGAATTCTCAAACATTTAATGATTTTTGTCTATCCTTAGGAATATAGGTTGAGCATCTTGTTCCTCATGTGCATACCCAAAATGATCTGGCAAAATCAACAATCAAAAGACTATCATTATAGCTATGCCTTTACTTATGCAATCTAGATTATCCATCAATGCTTGGGGTCATGCAATCCTCCATGCTGCATCATTAATCAAGTTAAGTCCAACATCTTATCATGAGTTATCTCTTTCACAATTAGTCTGTGGACACCAATCAAATCAACTATGTCCCTATCCCCCAACCCAAGATAACCAAAATGGGTCTCCAACGACAATTAAAAATTTATGCTGGTTTCAAATCTCCTTCGATTATTAAATTTTAAGAACCATTGACAGGAGATATCTTTACCGCAAGATTTGCTTACTGCCATTTTGATGAGATAATATTTTCGACGTTAGAAGGAGATGGGAGATAAATGCCTCATTCCAGAAGAATGTTGTGAATTATCATGGTATACTCTAACTTTATCTCATCTCGGCCTCAAAAGTCCCCAATATGAACAAGAAATTAGGAGAATTATTCACTTACACTGTATTGCAATTGAATTACCCGATGCATTTAATAATGTTGCAAAAGTGACTAGGTCACACATGTCACTCCCGTTTCCCGTTATACGTATTTTCAGTATACGTGTACGGATTTCCGGCAAATATTTTGACTTGTCTAGCCTGACTTGACCTATTTTGGCCTGACTTGATTTACCTTGGTTTGTTTTGGCTTGGCTTGGTTTGGTTTGTTTTGGTTCATCATGAGAGAAGGGGGTTGATATATAAGTCAACTACACTCTCTCTCCTCCATAACTTTTATTTACTTCTCTATCGTCTTCATTTACTCCTCCCACCTACACCCAAGAGCCCTAGGCAAGTGCAACTTGCTTCATGATGGATCTTGGGTTTTATTGTTCCATTTTCTTCCTCTCCTAGTTCTAAGCCTCTTTAGAACTTGTCATTTTCGGTTTTGATGGGTGGATTTTTGTAGATCTAAGTTTTGATCTTTTCTTGATTTTCTTGGTTTTGATCTATTAAAGCTTGGTTTTTCCTAAAACCAGTCGTCCCAACCTGTAGGAAATCTCGTTCTATGCAGTTTATGTCACGCCCCGATCCGAAAAATCGCTCATCCTCGCTAGATTTTACCCGAATCATCGTCCTCGCTGGGGCGTGATGCCGCACGAGCCTGGAGTTGCACTCATGCAAGACAAGATAACGGTTCACATAGTGATTATCTCAAAGTCGTAACATAAGCAGCGGAAGAAAACAAAGAATACAATAAGAATCTCTTTTATTCGTAATGAACTGAAGGTTACAAGGCTCTGAATAGCCCAACTTAATATGCCAATTGGCTACAATGCTCATGATCTCTCTAGCGCACAAATGATTACATTGTTCCATACATTGTGCCTCCTTATAGCCAACAAGTAGTCTTCGGCCAAACATCTCCATGTTGCACGTCCGAACGCCTATGCGGTAGCTCCTCTTGAACGCTAAGGGCTCCATGCCTCGGCGCGTCCAAGCCTAGCCCCGCCCCGGGACGATCGCACCTGAACCTGCACACAAACTATTGGGGGATTAGTGCTTTCGTCCTCGCTTCGCACTGATCAAGACCCGCTCGCACCCAAACCAAACACTAAATATATTTAGTTAAACATGCATCTTAATTTGTGATCTTTCTATTTAGCCTTAGGATCAGTTTCATGGCAATACTTAAACATAGCACTTTATCATACATGTGTCCAATACCGTGTCCCTGCGGCAGATACAGTTAGACATAATATGAACATAAACATAGTGATCGTGCTCATCTTCGTCCCATTTTCCTTAGCCTGCACTGGTTAGAACTTACGTAAGAAACCATATAATTCACGCAACATTCCAATCATAAACTTAGACATATGCATAAGGGTGGCAGGTCCTGCGCCTGCACCCAACTCTCATCTCAGCCTACCGGCCCTATCTATATGAAGGTCACGGTGTTTCACACCGTAATGGACTTGGCATCTCTTATGTGTAAGCCTATGATCGCTTCGATACAAGTTGCTAGCCCAATATCCGAAGGATCCCAAACTTATGGATATTATAGCTTATCACAGCACTGGACGGTCGTAATCCGTCCGAATGATGTGCACCATAAATACCACACATAATTCCCTCCTAGGCTGAACGGTCCCGGTGCCCCGGCGTAACCGTCCGAGGGAAGCCGCACCCGTGTACGGGCAATCCGAGTCCATTGACCATGCAATACATACCATAGCATACAAATCATATCGTTCCAACCAATCCTCCGTTCCATAAATATAGTCTCGCACCATAAACATATTCGCGTCTCATAAACATAATCCACCATCCCTATGTCAAGCTCCGTCGGCGTTATGCCCCAACACATCCATATTGATGCACGACGCCCAACGGCTTAGTCATCTTATACTCATATCCAATGCGTACCATTCGTAAGTCATTCTCGAAGCCTAATTCCGTAGTTACTTAGTTATTTCTTAGCTTCCGTGCACGAGGGTACGCTTAGCGGTGTAATCAATGTTCTATGCCTAGTGTTCAATGTTCTCAGAGCCGTGCACATGATGTACATCTCAATATCGTCTTTCAATGTTCTACCATCATTGCCCTACCTCGACCCGTACACTTGATGCACGTCGCTTTAATTATTCAATGTTCAATGTTCTACCTTAGTGTTCAACGCATACTTGGACCTTTCATCGCCAAGCAACGCTCTCTAACTCGATAACATCTTACGCATACAATAACATCTTTTATTAGACGTGAAGGAATAGGGAGAGAGAGTCAAGAACCCGTCCACCTTAAGTCGATATGCCTTGTCGTTTCGCCGAGCTGAAGCGGCTCGCTTCCATAACCTAGTCGTATAGCTAACTCTCGGACTTATCCATTCCTTTGAACTATTCGGTTGAGTTGGCCTATCGCACCCATGCCACGATCCGTAATCCAGCATAAAGGCATAGCCTGCACACCAGATCAACTAAAATCAGCACTTGCTCAACGGGACTTATTCTTTGCATCGATTCGATTCATAGATTTCAATCGACTCAAAGCTTACCTTGGTCAACGTAACTCTTCGAGTCAACGACTCATCATAATACACCGTGCGGAGCAAGGCATTACAGTTTAGACCCTTGGAAGTCCCAATTCGGACTTGTTTTGAGAAAGTTATGGCCATGGCAAGTTTTTAGAACTTTCATGGCTGAACTTGTTGTTGGGGACGATGACCCTCATGCGCCCGGGAGGCCATACGCCGAGAGGCCATGCGCCGTGAAGTCCCGGCAACGCATTCTTTGACTCAGAGCGTGTCATGCGCGTAGTCTTCCTACGCGCATGTACTGAAGATGCAGCATGAGTTCTGATGCACGGATGTGCTGACGCACGGATGTGCAGGAATTCTAATGCGCGGAGGTGCTGATGTGCAGATCCGCAGGAATTCTGATGTGCGAATGTGCTGATGCGCACCCGTGCGCACTTCTTAGCATGGCGCACCCTGACCCCGTATGCAGTTTTTAGCGTGGCGCACCCTGACCCAGCACACGATTCTTAGCATGACGTAACCTGAGTCAGGCGCAACCTGACCTAGCATAACCTGACCTGGCGCACTCCAGTCCGGCGCAACCTAGCCTTGCGCAGCCTAGTGCCTGGCGCAACCTGACTTGGCCCGACTTGTTCTGGCACAACCCAGCCTGTATTGACCCGACTTGCCTTGGCGCAACTCAACCTGACCTGGCGCAACTTGACCTGGCGCACCTGGAGCCTTGGCACCCCCTAGTGCCTGGCGCAGCCTATTACCCTGGCGTAACTTGGCTAATGCCACTTGTTGGCCATGGTACCCCTTGCCCCTTGCATGATCTGTCATTTAATTATTGGCTTTACGCTAATTGCTTATTCTTGGTATTTGACCTATCTTGTGACGACCCGACTCGATAACTTGTTGAGCATAGCATGACTTGCCAGTATTGATGTTGACATGAACACGACATGAAAATCTGGATAGTGGCCCGTCGAGGCGCACTCTTGACAAGCACTATTGACAAGCACTCTTGACAAGTAACCTTGACATGATAATTCTTGAATGGTGGTCCGTCATGACGCACTCTTGACATGATAAGTAATCTTGATAGTGGCCCGTCGTGGCGCACTCTTGACAAGTAATCTTGATAAGTAAGTCTAACATGTAATCTTGAATACTGTTGCGACGGCTATCTCGACTTGCTAGTAAATTATCATCATGACACCGTGGGTGATTGTATTGATTGTGCTTGTATAAGCTACCTGTCTTGTCTCGTATCATGTCTAGGATATGAATTCCTGATTTCTACAGTCAGGGATTCATACTGAATCTGACTAGGATAATGACTAGAGTGATCAAGTAGTTCATATAGAAAGATATTTCGGCTACAAGCAATCCCGTTATCTGGGCGCCTTCTCTGATGGACTTGTAGCCTGCCGTCGAGTAGGGCACATTTCCAGCCCACTGTCATATGGGACACTTCTTGAAATAAGTAATATGTACACTGTCATGTGTTGCACCCCCAAGTCATCTAATAACTCTCTTAGGGTACATTTGTCTCCAGGGCAATGTATCCACTATAAATCCTTGTAACTTGCGTCTGGATAATCTGGATAGTCTGCAGGGCTTGTGGCCGTAGGAATATCTCATTGCATCTTGCTAGTAACTAGGCTTGTGATAACCCTAGTTAATTAAAGTATCAAGCCGTACTCTTTGCTTGGCCGTGAATGTTGGATAGAGTCCTATCTTGTTTAGTCTTGCCTAGATCCAGTACATGTTTATCTCAGGACATGCTTATTTATGCTTTACTCTTGTCGATAATTGGTTAGAGACTAAGTTCTGTTCAGGCGAAGGGTTACAACCCCGGTCCTTGTTTGGTTTAAGGGTTGTAACTTGGTTACCGGAATAGTCATTTAGTTATCTTATCGTTTATCACCCTGTTTTCTCTAACTCATGTCTTTTGTTATTTCATTTATGCTCTGTGTTTTAACTTTCTGGTTTTAGTTCTTAAGTGAAGCCTCCCTTGTGGCACTTGCTCTTTCTGGGGTCTGACCCAGCTGGTTTTGTATGGCCAGAATTCGGAGCAGCACCCGAGGATCTACCTGCCTTCCAGCCAGATGGTGACCACTAGAAGAAACCCTGGCAACGAGTGGGTTCTTATTTTGCTCTCCCACTCCCTTGTAAAAATATTCTTTTGAGGCGTTTAGCCGCCGAGCAAGTGTTAGCTCGTTTGTAACTTTACTTACTGTCTGCCTACGGGCTGTAACATGATTAACAAATCCTAGGGTTGATCATGTATGACTGAAACTCTAGCTAGTCCTCACATTTTGTACGACTAGCTTCATGATCATCTGTATATAAATGTATGTGATGCCTTACTATTGAGTATCTGATGGTCTAACATCTTATAACCATTATTGCTTGCTTAAGATTGAGACACTAGGCTTGTTCTTGACCATAAGAGACTGATGGCTTGTAGATAAACCCTCATACATCTAGACAGCCGTGACCGTATATGGAGGTGGATCACACTTCTATATACGTAGCTGGCTGTGTCTGCCCCCGCTCTCCAGTATTCTGGTTCTGGAGCGTGACACGGTTTAAGTGGTGGCCCATACAGGTCTTATAAATCAAGATGTGTGAGGGTTTTACCGAATAGATGTCTCAATCAGCACTCGCCTTTGATCTCTATTCGTGTCCTCTAATCTTTCCAAAATCTTGACCTGATCACATGCTTATATCCTCGATCTATCTTGGTCCTTCTTTATTGTCCCCTATGTTATTATTTTTCAGTGGCATTGTTTCTGGTCCTACCAATCAGCAGGGAGGAGCTCAACCAGCACCTCAGCAACAACCTGGGGATCAAGCCCAACACTCAGAAGCAGCCTCCCGAGTCATGCCTTCTGGAGATCATGAGCCGCCAGTTCAGCTGGTTCAGCCAATCCAGCCTACAGAGCCTGATAATGGAACCTTGGTAGGACTTATCCGAGAATTACTTGCATCACAGGATCGTCGAGGTGATGCCCTGCACCAGACAGTACAGACGGCCATGGGCAGAGTGGGTTACCAAGGTAACAATGTAGCCAACAATTTCAAGCGCCTAGATCCTTCCTTCTTTGACGGCAGCGAGGATGCGATCGCAGCTGATGCCTGGCTTCGGGACATCGAGATTATCTTGGGAGCAGCCAAGACTCCAGAGGAGGAGAAGGTGGCTGTATTGCACCTACAGTTGTTGGACTTAGCCCGCGCCTGGTGGGCGATGCTAGCAGTGGATTTGGCGACGCCTGTCCCATGGGCGACATTCAGTAACAAGTTTCAGATCAAGTACTTTGATGAAGTGGCTCGACATGATCTGCAGGCGAGATTCACCAACTTGAGACAGATGAGCAGGACGGTCGATGGTTATGCGGCCGAGTTTTCAATACTTAGTCGGTTTGCTCCTACCTTGGTGGCGACCGAATTGGATCGAGCCCAGCGGTTCCAGCAGGAACTCCACCTAGAGATTATTCTAGTTGTGGAGCAGTTTGAGCACCAGACGTTTGATGCTGTCTGGAGGGCAGCTAAGAAGCATGAGTATACATCCCAGAGAATAATAGATCGAACTGGAGGACGGAAGAGGTTCCATGGACAATTGTCCCAGTCATCAGCACCAGCCCCGGCAGCTAGGGCCTTGAAAATTGGAGCCCCCAGGAGGACGACCACAGTTACGTCGGTTCACCATTCAACCCCGACGTACCCTCAACAGCAAAAGCAGAAGCAGTCTTCCGCAATGGGCTGCTCTCATTGTGGGAAGCCAGGACACGTTGTTTCAGAGTGTCGTAGAGCACAGGGATTTTTTTGGCTTGTGGGGCACCGGATCATAAGATAGGGTCCTGTCCGAATAGAGCCAGCTCATCGACAACGAACCTAACGAATCCATCGGTTAGAACTCCAGCACTAGTACAACAGCAGTATCAGCCTCAGAGGCCATTGCCGCCTCAGGAATAAGCCTTTCAGCAGCAGAGACCCCAGCAGTATGCCCAAATCCAAGCTCAGATTCAGAACCGGCAGAGAGGTTTCCAGCATGATGTCCTCTTTATGCCTCATGCCTTCGTTTCCCTCCTTACATGATTGATTGTTTGATTGGTTGCTAGTCATAGATTGCTTGTGCCTTAGTATAGCTTGCCTGACATCTCTCGCCTCTTGATTAAATTCCGAGGACAGAATTCTTTTAAGATGGGTAGAGTTGTCACTCCCGTTTCCCGTTATACATATTTTCAGTATACGTGTACGGATTCCTGGCCAATATTTTGACTTGTCTCGCCTGACTTGACCTATTTTGGCTTGACTTGGTTTACCTTGGTTCGTTTTGGCTTGGCTTGGTTTGGTTTGTTTTGGTTCATCATGAGAGAAGTGGGTTGATATATAAGTCAACTACGCTCTCTCTCCTCCATAACTTTTATTTACTTCTCCATCTTCTTCATTTACTCCTCCCACCTACACCTAAGAGCCCTAGGCAAGTGCAACTTGCTTCATGATGGATCTTGGGTTTTATTATTCCATTTTCTTCCTCTCCTAGTTCTAAGCCTCTTTAGAACTTGTCATTTTCGGTTTTGATATGGGTGAATTTTTGTAGATCTAAGTTTTGATCTTTTCTTGATTTTTTCGGTTTTGATCTATTAAAGCTTGGTTTTTCCTAAAACCAGTCGTCCCAGGCTGTAGGAAATCTCGTTCTATGTAGTTTAGACCATTGGAAGTCCCAATTTGAACTTGTTTTGAGGAAGTTATGGCCATGGCAAGTTTTCAGAACTTTCATGGCTGAACTTGCTGTTGGGGACGATGACCCCCATGCGCCCGGAAGGCCATGCGCCGAGAGGCCATGCGCCGAGAGGCCATGCGTCGTAAAGTTCCGGCAACGCATTCTTTGACTCCGAGCGTGTCATGCGCGTAGTCTTCCTACGTGCATGTACTGAAGACGCAGCGTGAGTTCTGGTGCGCGAATGCGTAGGAATTCTGATGCGCAGAGGTACTGATGCGCGAATCCGCAGGAATTCTGATGCAGGGATGTGCTGATACGCACTCGCGCGCGCTTCTTAGCGTGGCACACCTGACCCTGTGCGCGCTTCTTAGCGTGGCGCACCCTGACCCAGCGCGCGCTTCTTAGCGCGGCGCAACCTGAGTCAGGCGCAACCTGAGTTAGGCGCAACCTGACCTGGCACAACCTGACCTGGCGCACTCCAGTCCGACGCAACCTAGCCTCGCGCAGCCTAGTTCCTGGTGCAACCTGACTTGGCCCGACTTGTTCTGACGCAACCCAGCCTGTATTGACCCGACTTACCTTGGCGTAACTCAACCTGACCTGGCGCAACTTGACCTGGCGCACCTATAGCCTTGGCACCCCCTAGTGCCTGGCGCAGCCTATTACCCTGTCGTAACTTGGCTAATGCCATTTGTTGGCCATGGTACCCCTTGCCCCTTGCATGATCTATCATTTAATTATTGGCTTTACGCTAATTGCTTATTCTTGGTATTTGACCTATCTTGTGACGACCCGACTCGATAACTTATTGAGCATAGCATGACTTGCCAGTATTGATGTTGACATGAACACGATATAAAAATCTGGATAGTAGCCCGTCGAGGCGTACTCTTGACAAGCAACCTTGACATGATAATTCTTGAATGGTGGTCCGTCGTGACGCACTTTTGACATGATAAGTAATCTTGACAGTGGCCCGTCGTAGCGCACTCTTGACAAGTAATCTTGATAAGTAAGTCTAACATGTAATCTTGAATACTGTTGCGACGGCTATCTCGACTTGCTAGTAAATTCTCATCATGATACCGTGGGTGATTGTATTGATTATGCTTGTATAAGCTACCAGTCTTGTCTCGTATCATGTCTAGGATATGAATTCCTGATTTCCACGGTCAGGGATTCATACTGAATCTGACTAGGATAATGACTAGAGTGATCAAGTAGTTCATATAGAGAGATATTTTGGCTACAAGCAATCCCATTATCTGGGCGCCTTCTCTGATGGACTTGTAGCCTGCCGTCGAGTAGGGCACATTTCCAGCCCACTGTCATGTGGGGCACTTCTTGAAATAACTAATATGCACACTGTCATGTGTTGCACCCCCAAGTCACCTAATAACTCTCTTAGGGTACATTTGTCTCCTTGGCGATGTATCCACTATAAATCCTTGTAACTTGCATCTGGATAACCTGGATAGTCTGTAGGGCTTGTGGCCGTAGGAATATCTTATTGCATCTTGCTAGTAACTAGGCTTGTGATAACCCTAGTTAGTCAAAGTATCAAGCCGTACTCTTTGCTTGGCCGTGAATGTTGGATGGAGTCCTATCTTGTCTCGCCTTGCCTAGATCCAGTATATGCTTATCTCAGGACATGCTTGTTTATGCTTTACTCTTGTCGATAGTTGGTTAGAGACTAAGTTCTGTTCAGGCGAAGGGTTACAACCCCGGTCCTTGTTTGGTTTACGGGTTGTAACTTGGGAGTCTCGATAAGGAAGTCCACGCGACTGGTTGTCGCTGAGATCGGTCCTGCTACTTGGGAGTCTCGATTGAAAGTTTGAAAAGCAAGGTCATGGTTAAGGAAGGACTTGATAGATCGAGTTGAGTCTTGCATGGTCATTGGACAACTTGCGCGCGAGGTGAAATTCTTCGAACGATCCCGGGGCGCCGGGTTCATGTCGGCCTAGGAGGAATTGTAGATATTGTACGTCCTTCATCGACGGTACGACTCGATTAAAGTGAACCGTTACAATATAGGCTGCGGGTCATTCGGTGGGAGCTCGTACCTCGCACACGGATGGTCACTGTATATAAAGATCCAGGATAGCTTGACATTGCTAGTGACCACTCATATAGATGTGTCAGCATAAGAGCGGCAATCCGCGTGTATGCCTTTGGATTGCGTTGAGTACTAGCAAGTTACGTGTTGGGTTAACAATATATACGCATAGCAAGCACTAACCTTGAATCGGCACGGATTAGGTGTGTACAGTTGCATCACCATTCTGGAACCTAAGATTTGGCTATAGCAAGGACACGTGCTTCGGCATGAATGTGACGTCGTCTCAAGTTAAGTCAGGAAGCACCGTAAGGCAAGTTTGCTTAAGTCTAG
This sequence comes from Iris pallida, assembly GCA_029216955.1. Taxonomy (NCBI): domain Eukaryota; kingdom Viridiplantae; phylum Streptophyta; class Magnoliopsida; order Asparagales; family Iridaceae; genus Iris; species Iris pallida. Next base: position 33,793,701 of record JANAVB010030220.1, read on the forward strand.
TTGATCTTTGGGAGGCACGGCCTCGGTCTTAAGGCATGATCAAGTCCATTGGCACGACTAGCACGAGTCGTTCCCTTGACGTCATTGCACGAGAATGGTCTAGAGGCACACAGAAACAAGTGACAAGTCTTGGCACGGTCGAGTTGCTTAAGTTTCTACTCGGCGAGGTACTGCCTCAAATATATTGAAGTCATGAATAGAGTATAGCACGACCCTGTCGTTGCATTGCCAAGTATAGGCCAAGACGTCTTTGTCCTAAAATTGAGCCTAAGGCAAGACTAGAAAGACAATCAAAAAAGGATTAAGCTGCACAAAGTAAATGAACATGTCGGTTTTGTATGGGTGGGCGAGGAGCTCACTCCACCAGTACAGTTGAGTACTGACACCTGTCACTCCCGTTTTCCGTTATACGTATTTTTATTATACTTGTACGGAGTTCTGACATTTGTCAGATGGATCATAGTTAGACTTGTCTTGCTTAGCCTAGTCTTGGTTTAATCTTGCCTTGGTTTATTTGGTTTGGTTCAACATGACTTGGCTTGGCTTGGTTTGGTTTGAGATGAGAAGGGGTTGATATATATAAGTCAACTTCTCTCTCTCTCCTCCATAACTTTCATTTACTTCTTCATCTTCTTCATTTACTCCTCCCATCTACACCCAAGCCCTAGGCAAGTGCAACTTGATTCATGATGGATCTTCCATTTTATTTTTCCATTCTCTTCTCCACTTGATTCTAAGCCTCTTTAGAACTTGGCATTTTTGGTTTTGATGGATGGATTTTTATAGATCTAAGTTTTGATCTTTTCTTATTTTTCTTAGTTTTGATCTATTAAATCTTGGTTTTTCCTAAAACTAGTCATCGCAGGTTGTAGGAAATCTCGTTCTATGCAGTTTAGACCCTTGAAAGTCCCAATTCGGACTTGTTTTGAGCAAGTTACGGCATTTTGAAGTTTTCGGGTTTCCATGGGTTCTTCTTTGCTGTTTGGGGAAGAAGAACAGTGCCCGACGCAACCGGACCAGCGCGCGCTCCTTAGCGCGGTGCAACCTGACCTGGCGCACCCTAGTCAGGCGCAACCTGATCTGGCGTACCCCAGTCAGGCGCAACCTGACCTGGCACACCCTAGTCAGGCGCAACCTGATCTGGCGCACCTTAGTCAGGCGTAACCTAACCTGGCACAACCTGACCTTGCGTACCACAGTCAGGCGCAACCTGATCTGGTGCACCCTGTAGTGCTCCGTCCCTACATCGTGCCCCGTTCTCCGTCTACGGGGTACACGAGAAAGGAACACTGTCGCTATCGATTCGGTCGGGACCGGTAGGTCAGGATCGATCGAATCGATCGAACGGGAACGGTTGATTAAGATCCATTCCCCGTTATGGAATGGCTTCTTCGGAACCAAGTCCCATATTCAGCGGGTTACGCCTCAAGGATTGACTATGCGGCTGAGTCAGAAGAGACCTCCCGTTGCTCTGTTTTTTACGCCGCTTGTGTTGGTTTTGGCTTTGGTTTTCTGAATGCATTTTCGTGAATATTTTCGATGGTTTTTCATGGCTTATATTTCGAACTCGCATTTCCAATTGAACTTCTTGAATATTACAATGTTCTAATCGGTTGCTTGTGCGATTTCAGGTAATCGCGTAGGCGACGTCTAGCGCGACCAACAAGTTCTCTCGCCTGAAGTAAACTCAAGGTGAGTGGCTGACCTTTCTCTTCTCGACCCCTTCTTAGTTCAATCAATAATAGTGTTGCGAAATAAATGATAAATGCAAAGGCACAGACACTCTGTAAACTGTAGAAATGCTTTAACAAAAGAATGACTCAATTAAAGTGTGGATTCTACCTGAGTAAACTAAATAAGTCTAACTCGGTCGTTGGACAACTTGTCGACAAGGAGAGAGTTTCCTCGAGCGACAACTCGGGGCCACGGGACCGACTCGGCCTAGGAGGAAACACGGTATAGCTGTGCTGGATGATAGCACGGGTAAGGTGGGACTTTTAGCGGGGCTCGCTACCTGCGTTGAAAGGGCCCCGACTAACAAAGCTATAAGTCCAGGATGGCTTGTGGTGTCAATGACCAATCACACGTAATATTGCACTTGGTATGAAAATGATAACAATTGACAGGGAAGAACATGGTAAGTCTCATAAGGCACGACGCAGTCCACCGTGGGTAAGTTCCAACGTATTTCATATTATGCTTGTCTGAAATTTATTAGGATGGTTAGAAACATTCATGCACTAAGCCATGTAACCTCTTCAACCAAATGAGAGCTTGGAAATTAAATAGCCACGCACTAGTAAAAAGTGTAATGTACTGATCCTCGCTCTCCACGCAGGTACCCCGAAACACGAAGGGCGTGCCACTTAAAGCTCAAGGCGACGTGAACACTTTTGAAGCCTCGTCCGTGTGTTGAAGGCTTGTTTCTGAATCCTTTTGAAGACTCCGCATTCAGTACAAAAGAAGAAAAGATGACGACTCGACTTCCCTCGATAGCAGGTGGAAAGTGTAATAGTTTTTGCTTGTAAAAAGGGGTGTAATGTATGGAACGACTATCTCATCAGCGTTCGTTTTGTAAGTTGAGTCACGTTGTAACCCACGCGACAATGATTGTAATGGTGTCAATGTAAATAAAATTTTATTATCAATAAAAAGTTTACTTATATTTTAAATGTGTCAATCAATTTTCACTGCGTACTCTAACTTGATGTTGTATTTCGGATAATCTTATGACTATACCTTGTGCGATCGCAACTTAGGTTCGCACGGCATCACGCCCGGGGGACGACTATCGATTCTATGGAATCGGGACGTAACATAATGGTATCAGAGCACGGCTTTACATCATTTGGCCTCATGTCTAGAGTTTTAAACCTTTGACCTCGCGTCGATGAGATAATTTGTTCCATATAATGAGTCTGTAATAATTTGAGACTGATGTGTTTGCCTTCGTATTATAGAAGTGCCGGAACCCACGGCCGAGCAAGAGCAAAGCGCTTCTAGCGGCTCTAGTAGTTCGCGGGTCGGAGCTTCTAACAATACCATCGAAAGGATGCTGCGCATGATGGAGGCGCAACAGAAATAGTCCGAGAATCGACATCAGCACACAGAGGCACGACAGGCCCAGTTCGAAGCTCACTTCGACGCACAAGCTAAGCTGCAACAAAAGCAACTAGATACTCTGCTGCAGATCGTCTAGACAATTATGGCCAACGAAAATTCCGTGACTGCGCCAACTGTCACTGTGCCGACGGTCCAACCCATTGAAGTCGATACGGAGGAGCCCGAGCGTCAACCGGCGGCACCAAAAAAGTACAACTTTGAAGTGTCAGAATTCAAAAAAGCGTGTCGCACTTCCTTCAGCGGTACCGAAGCCCTTCTATGGCAATCGACTGGTTGGAAGAGCTGGAAGACCACTTCGAGCTCCTCGGCATTGAAGAATTAAAGCAAGTCGCCTGTGCACAACTTCAACTACGGTTGACCGCGCACGACTGGTGGGCTGTGCACAAGCGAGCGATCCGACGCGACAACAACTCAGTGCCGATCACTTGGGCCACGTTCCGTAAAGCCTTTGAAGTTGAGTACCTTCCCTCCGTCGTTCGCCAAGAGAAGGAGAATGAATTTATGCAGTTGAGGCAAGGGAACCAGACAGTAGAACAGTATGCCGTAAAATTCAACAAATTGTCCAAATTTGCTGGTGCGTTTCATCCTACAGAGGAGTATCGTATGCGACGGTTCAAAGTGGGTTTGTGACGCTCTATCGGTGCGCATGTAGGGGTTTTGGAGTACAAGACCACGAACGATACTCTAAATCATGCTCTTCGCCTTGAGAGCCAGTACCTTCCTTTTGCTGCAGACTTTGTACGCAATTCCAATCACAAACGTCCTAGCTATACAAGGAACAAAAATCACGCGTCAAAGCGTCCAAACAACGGCGGCTATGGAGGACAGAACTCATTTCCTCGCTGCACCAAGTGCAACCACCTCGAACATACTGATAAGAACTGTACTGTCTTAGATGGGGGATGTTTCTTTTGCGGACAAAGGGGGCACTAATTTTGAGATTGCATGGCTCGAAGACAAAATCACAATGCACCACCACAACAAAATCGTCAAGAGAATCGAGGACAGGCGCCCCGACCTCCTCAGCCCACTCAACCCAACAACCAAGACCGTCGTCCTAATGCTCAAGGGCGTGTCTTCGCCCTGACTCGAGACGAGGCGTTCGCTTCAGACACTATTGTGACAGGTATATTGAATTTCAATAATGTACCTGTTCGTGTGTTATTTGATTCAGGCGCTTCGCATACTTTCATATCGGCGGACTTCGCCGCCGAGCACAAATTTCCTATAATGTCGTTAGACCTCGATCTTAGCGTAAGTATGCCAACGGGCGTGCCACTACTCACAAATTTAGCCTGCAAGGGAGGAACCATATGTATTGGGGGTCAAAAGATCGGTCTTAATGTGATAGTTCTAGATATGAAGGACTTCGACATCATACTGAGCATGGATTGGCTCGGTCCTTGCAATGCTACCATCGACTGCACAGGAAAGAAGGTCACCTTTCGCATACCTGGAGTGCCCGAATTCTGCTATTCATGTAGTGAAGCATCGCCGACCTGCATGATGATCTCGGCAATTTCTAGTCGGAAGCTGCTGCATTCCGGATGTGAAGGCTACTTGGCATCCGTTCATGACATGAGACAGGATGGTGCAAACGCGGGTCAGACTGACGTTGTAGTAGAATTCCCAGACGTGTTCCCGGACGAGCTACCCGGCATGTCGTCCGATCGAGAAATAGAGTTCACTATCGATACATTCCCTGACACCCGGCCGATCTCGAAAGCTCTGTACAGAATGGCCCCTGCAGAATTGAAAGAACTGAAGGCACAACTACAGGAATTACTCGACAAAGGGTTTATCCGTCCGAGTGTCTTGCCGTGTCACGTCCCGCTCCCGTAGGAGCGATCGTCCTCGCTAAGGCGTGATGCCGCACGAGCCTAGATTGCACTCGTGCAAGGCGGGTTCCATAACGGCCGATTTCAACGGCTGCGACGGGGTCGTCGCACAGAAGTCCCAAGCAGAAACATTGAACATGCAGCAAAAATTTAAAGGCAAAACATAAGTTATTCAAAAGAACTCTTTTATTGATATTGAACAATGAGATTACAATGGGCGCAAGGCCATGATTACAAGTCTCTCGTGCTCACTTTTTTCTCATTATACAAGTCACTCTGCTCTCTCTCATCTTTCGATACAATGCTTGAGCCAACGGATGCTTCGGAAGGCAACGTCCATACATTATGTCCCGTATAAGTCTTGAGTTCACGCGGCCGTACGCTTCATCTCGCCAAGGAACTCCGTGCCTCGACGCATCCAAGCGAGCTCCGCACCACGAGCATCTACCTGTGCCTTCACATGAAAACTGTGTGGGTGTCAGTACTCAACTGTACTGGTGGAGTGAGCTCTTCGCCCACCCATACAAAATCGATACGTTTATTTACTTTATGCAATACAAGTCCCTCTTTATGATTGTCTTTCTAGTCTTGCCTTAGGATCAGTTTTAAGACCACGATGCCTGACCAAACCGATGTGCAACGACATGGTCGTGCTATAATGGCAACGTGTATTTCGATCGAGGCAGTGCCTCATCGCTTATGTACTTGACCGAACTTCAACTCGGGACAGCAGGGTCGTGCCATACTCTATTCGTGACTTCAACATATTCAAGGCAGTGCCTCGCCGAGGAGCAACTTATGCGAACTCAGCCGTGCCAAGACTTTCGCTTAAACTCAAGTGCCTCTAGACCAATTCTCGTGCCAATGACGTCAAGGGGACGACTCGTGCAGGTCGTGCCTCCAGACCTTGCTTAGACTTGTTCGTGCTTCAAGATTGAGGCCGTGCCACGCTATCAAGACTTATCCATGCTACCGCCTTGCGGCCTTCCTGTTCGACTCATGAACTAACTTAGACAAAACTTATGAAACATAGTGTCGACTTCATGAACATTTCGACGCCAAGTATCGTGCCAAGCATGGTGCCTATACTGCATCCCAATCTTAGGCCCAGACACTGTGTTACCGACTAGACCAGCATTCAAGTTCTAGACCCAATCCAAAGGCAAACACATAATTTGTCGCTATTCTGCCAACCCATCTACATGAGTGGTCACTAGCAATGTCAAGCTATCTTGGATCTCGGCTCGGGGATATCGGACCGTCCCTACACGGGTAGCTAGCCCGGAGGCGCCGAATCTCCCATACGGTTATCCAGCATCCTACTTGAGCCTCACTCGCTTCTCCCGGGCCGACATGATCCCGGTGCCCCGGTGATCACTCGAGAAGACCTAACCTTGTCGATAAGTTGTCCAATGACCATGCAAGTGTAGAAGCATAAAATTTCAGAACCAGAAAGCCTATGCGCCAGACACTACATGCGCCAGAGCTCGGACAAAGTACTTCACAGCAAAATAACAAGTATAGACATTGAAAGAGGACTTTTTATTTTACATATAAAAGTCTATTACATGTCTAGAAAAGATTGTACAAAGGAGAATTTCTACAAAGAAAAGATCCTAAGTCTACAGCCAGCAGCCACCATGTGCCCTCAAATAGGCGCAGCAATCACCATGCGCCCTCAGTCAGGCACATCCCACCATGCGCCCTCAGCAGGGCACATTCTTTTCAGCAGCTTAGTTATGTGCATCCTCAGTTATGTGCATCCCTTCAGCAGCCCAGTTATGTGCCACTCTTCCAGCCAGGCTCACCGCCGTCTGAATGCTTCGACTAATGAAGCATTTATTGAGCAGAACGAGGGTGGCAATCAACCCTCTAGCTGGAGCAAGTGCTCCCCAAACCGAGGAAGAGAAGAGCACCGCAAGCCAACTTGTGGCCAGGGGAGGCTTCGAAAGAGCCTCCAAAGGCCAAGGAAGACCGTAATCGAAATCGCTGCTAAAGGAGCAGCTTTCAACACAACCAGAGTGGGCAACACCCACTTTGAAGAAAGAAAGAGCCCCCAAAGCTGCAGCACCGCCATTCCGATCTTCGGCTCTTCTTGCACAACGAAGACGAGGCTCGAGCATCCCGATCTTTGGATACAACAGGCACCTTCCGCCTGCCTCGGAAGCCCTCGACTCCGACTTTTGGATGTAACAGTCACCTTCAAGTGCATCAATGAAGACATGACGTTGCATCTTCACCCTCGGGAGCATCTCATCAATAGAATGCATCCGAGTAAACAAGTTCATGTCGGAAGAACGTGAGAGAACGAGAAGCAAACTCTCTCCATGCCACTATTTATAGGCCGGGCAAATCAAACCCATGCGCCAAGTGGATGGCTCTCCGAATTTCGTGCAATAAATTTGTATTAAATGGATGAACCGGACGCTTCGAATTCAGCCAAGTCAAAACGGCTATTTAAAGCACTCGAAGATCGTAACAGTCGCACCATTAAAGACGTGTCTCGAAGCAGATGCGTCGGCCAGACCGCGCATCACACAGACGCGCCCTTCAACATCAAGCGTATCAACACAGATGCGCCCTTCAACATCAAGCGTATCAACACAGACGCGCCCTTCAGCACCAAGCGCATCACAGGGGATGCGCCCCCATGCGTCCCCATACGCCTAGTGGAACGTCGATCGATGCGCCCACTCTGCTGTCCATCGAATGTCAAAAATATTAAATGCTGAACTGACAGAGTTGGCAGCACGCCTCCCGAAGTCTGAACAGTTGACAGCTTTTTCAGAAGACAAAGCGTCGCCAACGTCAGCATCACCATTACTTTCCTCCGACGGCTACTACCACGTGGCCACCCAATCATCTCGTATGCGTCTCCGCAGCCATGCGTCCGAATCTGCATGCGCCTCAAAAGCCATGCGTCTCAGACTTTCCACTGATCCCTAAAAATAGAAGGAAAGTCACCAATGAAGCTTCGTATGCGCCTCAAAAAGCCATACGCCCAGAATGGTTTATGACTCCTAAGGGTTAAGAACCAAAGTCTCCTCATGCGCCCAATCCTAGGCGCATCCTACCAGATCATTCCCCATCAAATATGAGATCTCCGAGCCATGGGTCGATGACACGTGTCCTTTGACTCAACTCACCCAAGATCTCAGCCACAGAAAGATCTTCTTTCCTGCTACGTGCCGGCTCACAATAGCAGCATGAAGAATTCAACCCCTCGATCAGGGCACATCGTCCATGCGCCTCCATCAGCGATCACCATATGACGTCTCTGCGTACAGGCACATCCTACATGCGCACATGAGCAGCCAGCCTGCAAAGCTATAAATAGAGGGATCATTTCCTTCTCACCTACGCACAGAAAATGAACGAACACACATAGAGACTTCGCACCACCAGAGAGGCAGATACAGACACTCAACGTCTTCCTCCTCTCAGCAAGCTCCAGCACCCAGAGCAATCCAAACCTTCAGAGAACCGATAACCGTCGTCAGATCGTCAACGGAGTCAACGCATTACCACTCACTCCATCGGCACAAGGGACCCAGATAAACAAAAGTGTACTCCTAGGACTACATCTAAGTCCTATATTATAACACTGTTCTGTTTGTATTGAAATTTACAATAAAAGAATTTTAATGGCAAACAGCAAGACTCAACTCGATCTACCAAATCCTTCCTTAACATGACCATGCTTTCCATCTTTCTATCGAGACTTCCAAGTAGCGGGACCGATCTCGTGTACGGGACTTATCGAGACTTAGCGAGACTTCCAAGTAGCGGGACCGATCTCGCATGCGTGACTTATCGAGACTTAGCGAGACTCCCAAGTAGCGGGACCGATCTCGTGTGCGGGACTTATCGAGACTTAGCGAGACTCCCAAGTAGCGGGACCGATCTCGCATGCAGGACTTATCGAGACTTAGCGAGACTCCCAACTAGCGGGACCGATCTCGCATGCTTGTTTATCCAGACTTATCGATACTTAGCGAGACTCCCAAGTAGCGGGACCGATCTCGCGTGAACGAGGCTTACCGAGACTCCCAAGTAGCGGGACCGATCTCGTCGACAACCAGTCGCAGGGACTTCCTTTGACCGTGGCATGCTTTTCACTAAATCGACAATGGCTCGTGCCTTAGTTAGGCCTGGATCTCTACGCGACGCTATCACTCAAGTCATATACTTTATACGATGAGCCTTGCCCTCGAGGGACTATGCGACTTGACAACCGCAGAAGGAGTGGGACAGTGCTAGAAATAGCTTAGACCGACTGGCATGACTTCGCCTAACTTATTCGTGCAACGACTTGACGAGCAAAGGCTACGCCAAGCGTCGTATCGAGGGAACGTGCCGTGCACGCGTTCGACTTGAACAACCAAGTTCTCAGGTGCCTAGACTTAAGCCATAAGCCGTGCAAGACGACTTAACCCATGGGACATGCGAAGGCCATGCCAAGCCTTAGACGATGGGACCGTGCATGCTCTGTCAAGCATTCACGCGACGACGCCTATGAATTAGGCTAACTCAAATGTTGGGGCAAACAACGGGACCATGCATGCTTTACCAAGCATTCATGCGAGTGACGCCTATGACTTAGGCTAATTCGGGTGTTGTAGCAACTTATCAACTTTGGCCAACTTCCTTCTCCCAAGCCACGGGACGAAGGATCGAGTGCCATTTGAAAGCACGCTGAGCCGACTTCTAAGTAGACCATGGGATCATTTTCTATGTTCTAAGACATTCCGACCCGTCGAGATTATTCCCTTAGCTATGCGGATGCGTCTCTTTTATTATTAAGCCTAACTCGTGCAAGTTGAAAACATACGAGTTATTAAGTGAAGGCTAAGATGAGGCGAGTTCACCGAAACTTCTCCACCTGAGCGAGGAGTCGCCTCGACCGAGCGAGCCTTCGAGTAGCCGTTGCAAGGCTAAGTTCGAACGCCGTCGGCGTTTCGATTCCTTCGATTGACTTTGCGGGACGGAAAACTACAACATACACCACTCAGAACAAGTCTCGTCCTCGAGACTTTCCTGAAGGCAAGCAATCCTACCATTTCTATGGCCAAGACTTAATCGTGCCCAGACACGGGACTATGACAGTCGAGCGAGGTACGCCATAATTTATCGTGCACACTGCGCCTATACGTTTCTTCGATTCCGAGCCACGCTCACACTATTATCAAATTTTCCTTTAGCAAGATTCCAAGTTCTCGATACTCTTCCTTTCCTCAAGTCTTGCTTGAACTCAACGTATCACTTGGTTGGATCATGCACGCATTCCAGGCGTCCCCAAAATACATGCATTCAGCAAAGCCGCATGATAGAGAATTCATCATTCTCACTCGAGTCGCATCGTGCACATACTCAGGCGTCCCTGAAATATATGCATGTCAGCCGAATCTCATGAGGGGTATTCCTATATTCGTGATTCACACTATCCATCCATGCCAATCCTCAAGATCCATCTTCCGAAGGCTAACTTCTTGTAACGGGGGCGTCTCGCCTAACCGCTAGGCCATTTCTCAAGGCTAAGTCAATGTCAGGATTGGAATCATAGTTCCCCAACAATAACGCCAACACTGACCCCAATCCTAGGGTCAAACCAAAGTCGATAGTATGAGGTTTTCTACCCAAGCTCGCGTCACTCAGATTTCTAAACATCGAATACGACCACCTAATTCGCATCAAGGCATTCGTTACGCCAATTTGAATCCGTTCAATCACCAATTCTAACCAATTCATGTATTCGATTATGAGATCATCTAGCACGACAATATGTTGTTCCCCAATCTCACGCGAGTCCGATTATCCACGGTGGTTCATGAATCACCATGCAACGCTCCCGCAGAATAATTATTCTTATCGGGGCGTAACTCTTGCTTGAGTCTAGATAAATTCATTCTCGATACGCGGATTGGACCTACTCAATCCTCAAGTTCAATCGTCAAGCACTGAGTCATTCTCGAGTCCACTTTCGCGTCAAACCACAAGTCAAAGTAATCAGATTGCCATGCCATGCAAGTTCGATCACCCCCGCTGTATGAATCACCATACCAGCGCTCACGCGGAATAATCGCCATAAACGGCGTGACGCATGTGCGAGGCTGTAGTTGCGCTCGCATAAGACAAGAACGTCAATATTGTGGTTATCGTCGAAGCAATCCAAACATTTTATTTTCATCCAAGCCAAGATCTCAGTTCGACAGTCCGTTCGACATTCGATCAACTAGAAATCCTTGATCAAGACATACATTTTTATTCATCGTATCCGAATCGCTTTCTAACTCGCATTACCCATTCACAAGTTGTTCGAACGATATCTCGTTCGAGACATTCAAAGCCACAACCAACTAAGCGTGACGTATTCTAAGGCTTTATGCGATCGCATCGCCTCGCTGACATACTTATTGTTACTCGTAATCCTCAATCTTTGTTCGAATGACTTCTGTCAGCCCCTATTTTTCAAATTTAATTTAAATTAGTGTTAATTAGTTGCTAATGACATGTTTAGCTTTAAAATAATTTATTATGATTTTTAGGAATTTTTTTAGAATTTTAAATGATTTTTTAAATAGGTTTTAATTACTTAAAATAGGAGTTTGCAATTTATTAAAATATTTTAATATAGATTTGTAATTAATTCAAATGTTTTAATTAGCTTTTGCAAATCCTTGTATTGTTTTAATTTCGGTTTGCAAGTGTTATTTGCAAATTTATCATGGGGAGGGACCTAACCATAATTTCCTAAACTCCGAGGGACCTAAGAGCAAACTCCCCTCTCTCCCCAACCCGATCACCGCCTTCCCATAAACTTTCGGCGACCCTAATCGAAACCCTAACCCTAATCCGACGTCCCTACCGCCTTAGCTTCCCTATAAATTGACCCCCCTCACTTCCATCGACCCTCCACCACCACCACGACCCATCTCGGCCAAGCTCCGCCCCCTTCTTCCCCATTTAACTTCCTCGGAACCCTAGCTCCGACCATCCCCCGTTCAGCCTCCACAACAGTCGCCATCGTCATCGACCACCACCCAACAGTTTGCCACGACGAGCTGGACCCAGTGCCACCTAAGCGCCACCGCCACGACGCCTATAACCCCCGATCGCCTCCTCGACAGCAACCCAAGCACCGGACACGTACGTATCCATCTCCGTTTCGTGTCGTGCGTGTCTCAAATCGACACACGTGGTTCGCCCGGACACGACAACCCCAACCCTGTGCTCGGACACGCGTATTAGGACTCGTGCGTGTCGTGCTTGGCACTGATACAAGACTCGTGTCCCAAACTGTCAGGACACGAGGATACGAGAATAAAATTTTAACTAACTAACGGGTTCGGATTTGGTTTATCGGGTTTTAAACCCATAACCTAAAACACAACTTAAAACTAAGTCTAACCTTTACTCACCGACGAGCCCAAAGGCTCCTATGGCCAGCGCGTGTGGACTTAAATCCTTCCCCCATGTGTCCCCTAGGCCGAGTTCGAGCCCCCCTCCTCTGTTTTTGTTTTCTTTTTGTTTTATTTTATTTTATATATATATATATATATATATATGTATAAATGTATTTATATATATATGTATATATGTATTTAAGTATATATATTATTATATATATATACTGTTATATATGTATATATACAGTATTTATATATGTATATATATATTTATATTTGGTATTTTATTTTATGAGCGTATATATACATATATGTATTTATGTATAAATATGTATATATGTATATTTGGGTTCATGTGTATATATATTATTATATACTATTATATATGTGTATACAATATTTGTATATATATATATTTTATAGTTAGTATTTCTTATATATATATATGTATATTTAATATATGTATATATATATCCATTATATATATATATATATATATATATATATATATATATATATATATATATATATATATATATATATATATATATATATATATATATATATATATATATATATATATTGTTGTTATATATATATGTATTTCAAATTCTACCTTACACAAAATATTGTTATGTAAAATTTCACAAGTTATTTTATTATATATTTTGTGACTTGTATATTTTTACCACTTTAAAAATATATTATTATTATTATTTAAATTCCTTTATTTTATTTGTTATGACCAATTGATGTCCAAACCTAGCATGGGTTTTTGGGCCCATTTGTGTCTAATATATTCAGAGTCTGTACAAGTCATATTGGACTTGATTCATGGCTCTGGGTCCTGTATCTGGACTTCGGTTCAATTTCGAATACATGGACAAAAATAGTAAATAATTAATTAATTAATTTCCAGAAATTGTTACTTGCTGTTTTTGAATTTATATATATTTTAAATGCTGTAAAAATCTGGGAAAATTTATATTTAAATACTCTGTTAATTTAGAAAATTTATTATAATTTTTCTAGTATTTATTAAGTGCTGTTGGTATTTTATAAAATAGGTAAACACAACTCATTTTCAGTATATTTATGTTTGCTGATTTTTAATAAATATTTATGAGGGTTTATAAATTTCAAAAAAATTAGTATAAATTTCTATAATTAACAAGGATCATTTTGGTATTTTATTTTATATTAAATTGAGTTTTTTGCCTATCTCAAAAATTGTTGGAACATAGTGTACAGTTTGATTTAATTATTGCATAGTTACGACTTGCAACTTTTTGTGTTATTTTGAGTTGTAGTCTTGTTGAACCTCACCCTACACTAGTATAAAGACCCTAGAAAGTTAGTTTGGATATTGTGTCACCTCACATTGGTCTCCTATGCTAAAGTTACCATTTGGCTAGGTGTCCAGTCGAAAAGTCGTATTGCACCACTAGTGTTTTAGTGTTTAACTTAGTGTAAAAACTAAGTTTATGTATTTATTTCTACAGTGACGAGTTACCAAGTATCTATAGCATTTTTATCGCTGCTTTGCTTTGCTAAAGGCAAGTACTTCTACAAACTTTACATACTGTTACATCAATGAACTGTGATTACCAACCACGTTAAATGCTGATCCTTGGGGTAGCAAGTTAAATTCTACATGTTGTATTATTTTCATATCCCTACCATATTTAGAACAGTTTTATACCTCTCACATGATTAGAATCTGGGTATGGGAAAACTGATAGTTGAGTACGTGATCATGCCCCCTTTATCGTACCGAGCAAAGTTTTATTCTACAAATTACTCCGCCGTAGGCCATTATCACGCATTTCTGTACGGATGTACACCTATGCTTGGGCACTTGTACGTATGTATATTTTATTTACATTGTGCCTCAGTACATTGTACACCTGTTGACGATCACGTACCTGCTACAGTTTTAAACATTACATATACATCTGTCTATATGACATATGTGTCATTGCCATGATAGATTATGAGATGCCATAATTCTAGTTTATTTCTCTTATGTTCATTTCATGTTTCGTATATTAGTTTGCTAGAAACAGTACTTGCTCCCGTCCTGCCAGGATAACGTTGTAGGTATACTTACTGAGGAGGAGTTGCTCTGTGACTCATATTATGGAGTTACTGTCGAGGACCAGGCTTCGTCTACGAGGATGTACCTGCGGGAAAACTCGTCTAGTTTGTGTAGTTGTTCGGGATATTTAGTGTAGTCATGTATTAGACTACGTATTTTGTAACTGGACCTGTATCCAGTTTTATATTTCGGACTTGTACTTGGACTTATCATTATATGAGATGACTTTTGTGTTTGGTGCATTTATGACTCTTTATTACTTATAGAATTGTTAGCACATTTATTCTTATCTTGTTATCTCTAGAACAGCTTACTGCGCTTTATCTCAAGCGTAGGCTGGACATGACTCGGCCCGGCCCAACAATTTGGGTAGCGGGTCGTGACATATTTTTAGTGGTAGCCCACGCAGGTCCCTGACTAAATTGTTTGGTTACGTTATTGTACCAAGCTTGCCTGCAATTAGGAACTTAAGGTAATTAGACAACATTAGGAATGACGCTTAGAACACTTAGAAGAATACTAGGGTTGCAACATAGAAAATATATCAGATGCTTGATATTATAATTAGATTTTCTTGTTTATGATTATTTACTTTAAAGAGTCCTTATAAGTCCTTTTTATTTTATTTAGATGGTGCTTTCTCGTTCATCCCAGTATGTCACATCAGAGAATGGCACACCTCCTACCCAGTCCATTGACCAGTTGACTGATGTACCTCCACCTACCATACTCCCCCACTCCACAAATCCACCAACCCAAATGCCTCTACCACCTTCCATATCACAGTCCCAGCGGGACCCGATACTCCCCACCACCACCTATCACTATACCTATCCAGGCTTCCGTCACACTCGATGGGAACCAACTGATCACTCTGATCCAGGGGTTCCTAACGACCCATCAGGAGCAGACTACCCTACTCCGCCAGAGCATAGATCGTTCTGAGGATCGTACCGTGGTCCCACCACCTGTAGAGCCACGACAGAGAGCAGGAACAATCAAGGACTTCATGGGTCTGAACCCCAAGGAGTTCTTAGGGACTGAGGGCATAGTTGTAGCAGATGACTGGCTAGACTCGGTAGAGAGAAAGCTCCTTGGAGCTAGGTTGCCAAATGACCTCCAGGTTGAGGCAGCAAATTTCTGCTGACAGACTTGGCAGGAGTTTGGTTCCGGAATGAGCCGTTATTCGCGAGAGGGAGGGCCACTTGGGATCAGTTCAAGACCCAGTTCAAAAAGAAATTCTTCTCGACCACCGCTAGGGTAGCCATGGGGCTACGATTCCAGAACATCCAGCAGGGGAACCGTTCTATTGACGAGTATACGACAGAGTTTAGTCGCCTGAGCCATTTCGCTCCTAGTCTAGTTGCAGACCCTGAGGAGATGACGCGTAGGTTTTGCCATGGTCTAGTTCCAGACATTGGCATTCTTATAGTGGCGAACGGTACGACTGACTACTACCAGAGCCTAGAGTTGGCCCGGAGCATAGAGGATCGTCTTCTGTCTAGCAAGAGGCCGGCTTCTGTACACCTCAAAGGACCGTCCAAGCATCAGGCTTGTTATACCCTTAGTACGAGTAGTTTGGAGCCGTCACTCTCCGGGTGAATCTACTTGGGAGAGGCAGTCGGACATGAGGGAGATATATCCTTACTTGTTCGACCCAACCGCTGCGAGGGAACCACCCGTTCCCGCTTGATACCTTAGAGGTTAGTTTTGATCGTAGCCTTAGTCATTTGTTGCATTGCTTGCTATGTTAGAAAATTGTAGGGTCTTCAATCCTTGTGAATTTCGAGGACGAAATTTTTCAAGGAGGAAAGACTTGTCAGCCCCTGTTTTTCAAATTTAATTTAAATTAGTGTTAATTAGTTTCTAATGACATGTTTAGCTTTAAAATAATTTATTATGATTTTTAGAAAATTTTCTAGAA